>JAOBYE010664850.1:0-11783 GCA_025403585.1 Parazoanthus swiftii
AAATTGAGCACAGATTCTACAAGCGAAAAAAAATCCTGCATATGAATTCAGGTAAAAAAATTCCCAGATTTGTGAAAAAAATATCTGCCAAAGTTGGCTTGAAAAAAGAAAATCATGCAGAAAAAAATTGCCCTACCCCCCTCCCTCCCTCCGTCAAGTATTTAATGACCCATCCCTAAGCAACAGCTCTTGGGGGAACATACATGTCCAATTGGGGGATATGTTTTTATCAGGTCTTCAATTCATGGATATTCCATGGAATGATAAAGAAATCCCAAGATTGACTGAGGTAACAGTGTATAATGCACCAGTCGTTGAGTCATTGAACCCCCGTCCCCTTCTTTCCCTCCATGCTGTGCATTAGTAGGGACTTGGATTTCAAGCCTGATAAAACATGCTTTAGACCTACATTGATACCAAAAAAATCCCCGTTTTTGCCACACATATTGATCAGGGGCATACACAAAACTTGTGTTTGGAGTCCACAGTCCTGAAGTAAAAATAGGCTTGACTGGCAAATGTACTATAGTTACCACACTATTTCACTCAGGAGTTCAGAGCTGAATCTTGGGATTTTTTAATTGGCCTCAAAGGCAAATATTTTCAATTTTTAAAAAGAAAAACTGAGATGGTCTCCTGAGAAGACATTGATTGATTTGGCATGGAATGACCCTATATGGCAATTAGCTCATTCATGACAAGGCTCTCTAGTTATATTGTGAAGTCTATGTATGTCACTGCCATACATGTATTTTAGTGCCAGACTGCTTAGTAAACCCAGATCTTGGTGAACACAACTATCTGAGAACTGAGTCTGGGTTGAGGTTCCACTATGTGGCCAAGGGGGATCCAGCCAACCCCCTGATGCTGTTTGTACATGGATTTCCAGAGGTGAGAATACTAGTTACTGTACAAGTTTATATCAGTTTATAGTTGTTTTCTTTCATTTTAATCTCCAAATTATAATGGAGATTATGTTAAGTGACAATTATGCTATAATCAGGAATAAGAAAGATTTGAATCACCTCCATATCTTCTCTATGTACCGTAGTCATTAAACATGGGGACTCTGCCCAGAGGTTCACATAAAGTATACCATTTTTCCTCCCAAATGGTACCCCTTTAATAATAACAATTATTATATACTGTAAAATAACTATTACATGTAAGTGTATATACTAGAAAATCTTTTATTTTATTAAATTTAATCAGTAATAATTGGAAACCTTTTTACCATACAATTACATGTACATACCAAATTTCCATCTTAAGCTAAATATTTTAAAAACCATAGATTTAATTAATACAAAATCTTATTAAGCTTCCAAGTTTTTGTTATCTTTTCATTTAATTACTGGGAGTATGAAAAAGGTACGTAACCCCTTTTGGGCAAAGTTCCCTTGTGTTACCTGCAGTAGGGAGTACTTCCGAAACTTCAGTACAATTAATTTTCATACTTTTCACTGCTGTTTAGTTCTGGTATTCCTGGAGACACCAGATAAAAGCGTTTGCAGACAGTTATAGAGTGGTTGCCATAGACATGAGGTAAGTGGATAAGAAAGTTTTTTATAGAGCTCTACTAGTACATTCAGGAACTGCTATGAGATAAAGACCTGTCTGTACATGGAAAATATCAAATTTAGGCCTTGCTGTATTGACCGAGCAAAAACAATGCCAGGCAGTCATTTAATAACCTCTAAATATGTCCATGGACATTTCTGTGGAATCCAGACTCAGCTTAAGAACCTGTCAGAGAATTTATGAAGTATCTCATATTGTCATATAGGGTAATTAATAATAGTTCAGATTAGCAGTATGTTAAAAACTTAAATTAAATATTGCCAGTATGTACTGTGTTTGCTTATTGTTTCTTTGCCAGAGGTTACGGTGAAAGTGACAAGCCTGAGGGAAAGAACATGTATGAGGTGCCTCTGTTGGTCAATGACTTAAAAGAGATTGTAAGTCTTTAAAAAAACCTTTTTCCTTGAGGTATTAATTTTTCTTGAAAACATTCATGACAGTATTTATAGACTCAAATTGCAAAATATTTAAAAAGAAAATGAAATAATTGAAAATAGAAGCAGTGTTTTTCTTAAGGCCGGTACGCTGGTACATTGTACCAACATTCACCCGTAGCTGTACAGCCTTCACCAAGCAGTGGTGTCTAGCAAGTTTTTTGAAGTCACCAGATGCACAAAATTGCATCATTTTCCAGGACTCTAAATTTCAAAAATGATCTGGGGGGATGCCCCAGACCCCTCTAGATGCTTGCACCTTGGCGCTTGATGACTAAGACTTCCAACCCAGGTGTACCTGCTTTCCCACTTAGTGTACCCCATTTCCCAAGCCTTAACAAAAACACTGAGAAGACATTTTGTGAAAAAAAATCCCATTTCTTGACTCAAACTTCAGGTTGCATTGTTAATTTTGCATAAACTACAAGTGATAACGCCATCCAATTAATGTCAGAAGATATGTTATTAATTAGACTACAGATACTGCAAGTTTCATTTTAATTGCTGCACAGATTCAGAATTTACAGGTAGGTTGGAAAAACAGGGGGTTTCCAAAGACCCCCCCCCCTGCATAAATGTTTAAGGGTTAACCAGCATCAGGTTGTCTCAACTACAGAAACGTGTCTTTGTTTGTCCAGGTTACAGGACTGGGATACTCTTCCTGTGTGCTTGTCTGCCATGACTGGGGAGGTATCATATCCTGGTAAATTTTACACTGACAGTCTACATAATATAATATATATAATTATGCAAAATAGAATTATATGCATGTTTACATTCAACTGTTTGGCAAACATTTTGCCTCACCAAATAAATTATGTATTTATGTTGCTATAAATTTATACATAATTATACTGTAATTTGTTGCTTTTCTTTGAGATTTTAGAAAATCCCACTATGTCTGTTAAATGCTGTAACAGCAACTGGTGTAAGCAGTGTTTAAGTTGTATAATTATTTTGTCTGCATTGTGTGGCTGAAGCATCCTTGGTGCATGAATGCTAGACCCCTTTGAGTTTCATTAAAATATTAAGTACTTTATTTTTGTTATTTGTAGCTGCCGGCCTAATGAAGTACTCAAAAAACTGCCTGGTAAAATGTGAATTTTCAAGGTTTCGTTAGACTGCATGCTTTTTAAGAATGCTCTTTTAAGATGGGGAGAGGGGTGTGCATTATAAATTCATACATGTATATATTAATTACACATGCACTAATACACATTATTTCAATTGTGCACACATTTGCAAAGTTGTCAAGAATGACTTGCAGTACTAGGTACTTAGGTAAGAACAGTGTGAAACCCAAACTAAAGTGGCATACACTGTACTTTCTAAAACTCTAAACCCACTTATTAAAAATTTCTTCTTGTCCTCCCAAATATCAGACACACATCCACTCATTTCCCCCACAGACTGTGGTTTAAACAGTCCAAGTTGAAGGGTACTTGAGAACCAGCGAATCCCTTCTGCACAGCGTAGTTGTTCATGTGCATGTATCCCTCATGCTCTACCGTACATGTACATGTATAACTTTTTTTGTGTTTATGTCACAATCTAAAGACACTCCCAGCCATTTATTTTAATTCTATAAGATTTGTTGACCCAGTTTCAAGCTGTTAATTATGATTTAGCAAAAACAACAAAACATCAGTTTTCAGTGTATGACTGTATGCAACATACTGTGTACACCTATTTCAAAAAAGGTTGCTTTCGGTTCGAAAAACGAAATACAAAAAAGCGGGTTTTAGAGACTGCACTGCATTGTGCTAGCCCTGCTTGTGTTAACCACATGCACGTGGCAACATGGCAAATTCAAAAGATCGAAAAAATGATGTCTCAGGACAACGGTCGAGACATAATGGAAATTAACCCTAAACAGGTGTCTAAAAGTTCTTGGAAGGAACAAGAAACAGCTAAACAGAGCTATTGACTCAAAGAACTCGACAAGAATGCTATACAACAATGCAGGGTTCAAAATAGCCGCCAGCTGGCGGCGATAGCTGGCAGATTTTGGACCTTGCCAGCAATTTTCATTTCCACAACACAGACAGTTCAAGATCAAAGGGTATCGGCAACTTTTTCGCCGATTCGGTTGTTGTAACTAAAAATAAAATAGTTTCACTTCTGAATGGAGCTTTGTTTTCATTTAGTAACATGTGCAAGATGGCGCAGATTTGCTAGTATAGCTTGATCTTGGAGGTTATGTTTATACCATTTTGTGAACAGAATATTTTAACCAGGAAAACAGCTGGCAGAAATTTTTGACCTAACAAAAGAGCCTACAAAATAAAACAGAATTTCAGAACCTTATTTTGAACCCTGCAATGCACTGTGGTCTCTAGAATCTGCTTTTCATATTTCATTTTTCGAATAACCGAAAGCAACCTTTTTTGAAATAGGTGTATACATGTACAACAATATCTTAAATTATTAACCAGAGAAATTTCATTAGATATTTTATTGTACTTGTACAACCAGTTTAAGCTCAATTATCAGTTACAAAAATCAGCCCGTCATTCACAAGAATGTAAATAGTAACTAGCAGTGCAACAGATTTTTTCAAATCCTGAGCCAACAAAATTTTAGCCAGACTTCTTTCTTTTTCATACAGTACTAAGAATCAGGCTGATGAAGCATGTAATCCCACAACTGACATGTACATGTATGGAGGTTTACATTGAAGCAAAATGACTGTACTCTAGATGGCTGTAATACTGGGTTTGGTCATGATACACATACATGTACATGTTAAGCTACATGTAACATCAGGAATGTTTCCAAAGCTTCATTATACTGAGATTCGATATTAATATTTATTTGCTGTAGTATTTGATGTGTTAACTAGACAGTACAGTGTTGGTCATTTCACTCTGTTCATTCTCTACCCAGGGCGTTCGCTCATCAGTATCCTGACTATGTTGGCAAGTTGATTGTCATGAATATTCCACACCCGAGGTAAGGGAGACTGAAGTTCAGTCGGGGAGTTTGAAATCTTATAAATGTTACGAGGCAATTACAGTACAATCATGTAAAGCACTATGAGTTTTATTTTTTTGGGATGTATCAGGGTAATGTTATTTTTTCTAACAAACTTGCATTAATTGGTGCCAGTGGAGTCCCTTTCAAAGCAGGAACCTTTGAATTTGCATTTTGCAGCTCGTTTGTAAATTTGGGTAAAGTACAAACAAATTAGCTTTGTTATTTTATTAAAAGCTTTTTATTATCTTCAAGGGATAGGGATGTTCCTTGTCGTTGTTGTTATTAATATTAAGTACTATTATTGTTATTATTTAAACTAATGATTGATTGTAATTTCTTTGCATCTTTTTTGCCCATGTATTGTATTTTTACTATAATTATCAATTAAGTTTTTGTTAATAATAATAATAATAATAATAATTATTATTATTATTATTATTATTATATTATGTTATTATTATCTTATGTTTTCTCGTCTCCGCATTGCCTTCTCAAAGAACTTTGTTTTTGCTCAGCTCAGTTGACCAGCTGGTCACCTGCTGGTACTGATTGTGCTTCAATCATGTTTGCTGTTTCTAATCTGCAGACTGTTTGCAAAACACTTGCAGAAAAGTTGGTCTCAGTTTCTAAAATCTTGGGTGAGTTGGTGCGTTCTTGTTACTACATAGCGTTGTAAGTCAGCAAAGGAAAGAAATACAGTGTATTTCAATTTACTGACGTTAATAGTCACCATACTAAGTGCACACATTTTCAAAAGGTTGTCGAAAATGCGCTTGCACGAAGAGAAACCACGCTAAAAAGGTAAAAGTAAAGCAATCTTTTTTAACGAGGGTAACACGTGACAGTCATTAAATGATAAACTTGTGGCCCACGGTGCACACTTTCCCCCCCTACCTCTGTCAGTGATCCGTTTTACGGGTAGTTAAAGCTAAAGCTACACGGAGCAGAGAAAGTCGAAACAGACTTTGGAGTCACCGAGGATCGAACCGGGGACTTCCAGCTTCGAAGGCCGCTACTTGCAAAAAAATGTGGGAAACCAAACGCTTCTGTATGCTGACATGTACAGTAGTTCCTTTTTCGGCATGTCAGTAAACCGCTTAAACTTAATATGGCGCTTGTTAAGAGCTGGTTGTCCATTTTCAAGACCTACAATGTATTTCCTTAATAAGTTTTGATAAATAAGGGTCTTTATTTCAAACAAAAGAGCAATAAACGTGACCGTTTTGCAAGAATTGTAAAAGATAATGTTATAGAAATAACAAAAATAAAGGAATGGGCTTCTTTTCAAAATAGGCCTTTTGAGATTACTTTTTCAAACTGTTTTGCGAGATGAGCATCTGTCGAGATTAAGCCCACTGGGTTTCTTTTCTCGAGGTTTTACAGTGTTTCGTCCTTTTAAAGTGAACATCTGTCTTCTCTGTGTCACTGCTAACTGCCCGCAATTTATAAACAAATATCTGAATTAAAAATATCGGACCAGTAAAAGTTGCAAATGTCCAGAAGTTACAAAACGCCCATGGCACGGATCAATCGTGCTGATTAGGTAGGTATGTTTTAGACTTGTCCTCCTTTTTTTCTTGCATTATAATTTCAATTTTTAGAAAAAGCTTATGTATGTAAGCATACTACAATCTTGAGATATGAAGTTTTGCATCTGAAAGCACTTGACGAATTCACTTGTTTAGTTTTGTTGATTTTTGCCGACTGTGACCATATTAGGAACCAAGTACACCTGTTTCAAGAAATGTTTACCTCCGTAAAGGACAATGCTAAGCACGAAAGGGATGGTGGGAACTAGATACATGTAATGTGCTGCGTGCCGTCATCGACCTATGTACAAAATAAACGAAACAAGAAATGCATAAAACTAAGTAATTTTGATTAATTTTTAACCAATGCCAATTTAGCATTTGGCGAAATTAGGGTTCGACTTATGCGTTGAGGTCTCGGTATTGTTTTTTTTTTTCACAACTCAACCTTTTTCAGATACATGTAGGTACAGATAGGTTTCAGATAGTACATAGTTAACAGAATTGTTGACACTGACACACCAAAACATATGCTGTTTCTTTCAGTACATTTTCTTTTTCCAACTGCCTTACCTGCCAGAGTTTCTGATGAGTTTAGATGACTTCAAGGCATTCGAGTCAATGCTGATGAGTACAAAGAATAAAGTAAGAATTTTTGCATGTTCAAAGTGAGTGCATTGTCTATTAGGGGAAACTTAAGTGATATTTCAAACTGTTACTGACAGGATATTTGCCGTCATACTTTATCACTTATCTTTGTCAGTACACACTATTACTACCATTACTACCATTACTATCTTCAACTTCAACTTCAACATCATCAGCATCCTCATCATCATTAGTATTATCATCTCCATCAATACCATCTTCGTCACCATCACCGCCATTATCATCAACATCAATATCATTTTCATCATCATCACAACCATTGTCATCAACATCTTCATCACTATCATTTCTATCATTATCATCATCAGTATCCTCGCCACCATCACCGTCATCACTAATCGTTTTCATCACCTTCCACCACCATTATCATTAATACCTTCATTACCATCACCATCATTATCATCAACATCTTCATCACTATGTCGTCATCATGACCTTCAATGTCATCTTTCATCATCACCATCATCAGCAGCAAAATCTTCATCACCATCGATATTATCATCATAGTTACCATAATAACGAGAGTCATTATCATTGCTAGTAACTATTATCATACCGTATTTATTCAAATTAGATCATTCTCTCGAATAAGCGGCCCCTCTCAAATAAGCGCCACCCTAAAAGCCCGAAAATTAAATAAGCGCCCCACAAAGATGTGAAATCGCATTTTATTAGAACTGCAGCGATAACTGACTTAGATATCGGCTAATGTGCTTGCAGTTCGTAAGAAAACTGGAATGTTTTGTTAGTCTGTATTGCGTGAACACTAACAAGAATCAAACTTTTATTCTATATATTTCCGCTTGGAATTTGTTTAGAGATGTTTTATTGGACAATATCGTCATGTTGCACTTTGTTGCGTAATGGAAGGTACGAAATATTTGTTCAAGATTCGAATGCCTGCGACTTAAATGGTGAAATTTAATAGGCGCCTTCCCTCGAATAAGCTTCCCCCAAAAAAGACTCGGTCAAAAACCAAATAAGCGCCCCCGGCGCTTATTCGAATAATGAATACCATCATCATTGTCATCATCATTTATCTCGATTATTACATTTACTATCACCACAGTTTCCATTATTTGATTGATGTTAATTTCATCCTGCTAGATTTAGTTTTCCCATTCAATTATCATTTTGTTTTCTGGCAATCGTGTTTTCCTTAACATTAACTGTTTTGTAAATCGTACCGGAAAGGGCGGCAGTCCATATACTGGTGCAATGGAAGAAGACGTGAAGGCCTATAAGTACACATATTCTCAGCCCGGTGCATTGACAGCCCCGATTAACTACTACAGGAGCATGATGAAGTTCAAACCTCCCTCGGGTTATTTCTCTTCCAAGATCAAGGCACCGACCCTGATCATATGGGTAAGTACATGAACTTTTCTAAGACACACTTTTACACGAATTTTCGACCTGTTGAAAAATATGACGGGACACTTTGTCCACACTGAACCATTACTGCAGTATTTTAGCTCCGTTCACACAGAACTGACAAACCAGGTTGATTGTAACTTATGTCAGTGGTTTTACTATCTTCCCATGCGCAGAGCGTTACTTGTCAAAAGTAAAGGGCGCGCCATCGACTTCCATTGATAACCGCCGTCATACCTGACGGAACCACCGATTTTGAATAAAGTCGCTTTACTTTGCCGTCTTGTTGTGGCTGTAAGTGATTTTTGGCTGATAGCTGTGGAAACGTATTTATTGGTTGTTTTATCTTGATGTCTAGGGCACCGAGGATTTGGCGCTTGACAAGGACGCCCTCCAGGGCACAGACAAGTATGTGGAGGACGTCACTATCAGGTGAGGAATGAGAATCATTTGGCTAGTGAGTGTCTCACTGCAAGGCTGCTGACATAAATGATTGAAGTGAGCCCAAGAAGGAACAATATTATAGCGACAGACCTCTCTCCTCTGCAGAGGTTCCCTGGGGTTAAGGGAGCCGGAGGGCAATGAACATATTGAAGGACTGGGGAAGAAAAGGGTGAGCGCTTGGGAAAAGAAAAAGGTGAGCGCTTGGGAAAAGAAAAAGGTGAGCGCTTGGGAAAAGAAAAAGGTGAGCACGCGGGGGAAGAAAAAGGTGAGCGCACGGGAGAAGAAAAGAGTGAGCGCGCGGGGGAGGAAAAAGGTGAGTGCTCGGGGGAAGAAAAGGTTGGGTACGCGGACAAAGAAAAAGGTGAGCGCGTGGGGGAAGAAAAGGATAAGCGTGCGGGGAAAGAAAAAGTTAGCGCGCGGGTGAAGAAAAGGGCGAGCGCGCGGGGGAGAAAAAGGTGATCGCACGGGGGAAGAAAAGGATAAGCGTGCGGGGAAAGAAAAGAGTGAGCGCGCGGGGAAAGAAAAAGTTAGCGCGCAGGGGAAGAAAAAGGCGAGCGCGCAGGGGAATCAGGAGTCAGTTCAAGGTTTCGGGTTTAAGAGACTTGCTGCTTGCCTTCTTCAATGATTTGCTTTAATCAGCCAGAAACTTCGTTGTTAACTACTGCATGAACATTGCTTTAACTTGCACATGTTATACTTTACCAAGGTACGTGGAGGGCGCCAACCATTTCGTTCAGCAGGACGAGCCGGCGACTGTTAACAAACTGATGGGAGAGTTCCTCATGTCCAGCTCATTTGAGGTGGTTGAATAGTTTGGCTGCATCAGTCAGATGACGCAGGCGCTGATGAGGCAGTCCGCTGACTGGTGGCTCACCCAACAAGAATACCCGATGCTCTAACGATGATCACGAGTATTATTAACCTGACAATTTCTTTGGCAATTAGTTACGTGTAGACAGAGGGAAGTGCCAGAAAGCACGGCTCTTACAAACCGAAATCAGCTAGTAATCCAATTGCAATAGTACAGGGTTCACACGGGCATGAAAAGTCATGGAATTTCAATAGTTTTTGCCAAACTATTTCTAGTTTTGTGCAAGTTTCAAACATCTTTTTTGTAACTGAGCGAAAATACGTCCGGAAAGCGGCATATTTTGGTCATGGAAAATTACTTTGGGTCATGGAAAAGTCGTGGAAAAGTCATGGAGTTCCTTTCCTCATTTTCAGTGTGAACCCTGTACAATGTAGCA
Organism: Parazoanthus swiftii; assembly: GCA_025403585.1. Classification (NCBI taxonomy): domain Eukaryota; kingdom Metazoa; phylum Cnidaria; class Anthozoa; order Zoantharia; family Parazoanthidae; genus Parazoanthus; species Parazoanthus swiftii. Next base: position 10,255 of record JAOBYE010664850.1, read on the forward strand.
GAGATTTTTAAAAGGTTTGAAACAAAATAAAGATTGTTTCAAGCTAGTCCGCGTCTAAAGGAGAATTTCAGCATCTGTTCCGACGCTTCAAAACTATTCTATGTCGTTTGGTCATGAACTATAACGAAAATTTAAAGGTAGCTATACTGAGATATACTTGATTGTTTTGTATTTTAGAAACAGTTCATGCTTAGCGCGCCTCTATCGAGTTATGGATGCTTTTGGGAAGTTGTGGAAGCACGAGCTGAGAGAAGCGTTTGAGTTAGCTCCTCGATTGCTCTCCATACTTCCAAAGTTCATCCATAAGTCGATAGAGGTACAACTAAAGTATGGACCAAGGAGTTAGTAAGAACTGAAAGGCCCATGGGCCAATGGCCCGTTTCCTTGAATATCAATGGGCCATTTTTGAAATTTATTGGCCATTGACCAAATTCCATGTGCTAAAAACTTTTTTTTACCATACCGATAGTAGACATTTATTAGAAAAATGACTGTTTTTATTTGCAATGTAGGTAATGTAGATCTGTGTGTTTTCAGTAACAGTTTTCATCATACGCTTAGATTGCTTTGTATTTTTAGCATTACAATGTTGCTTAAAATAAAAGAAAAGACAAAAAAAAGTGTACTCAAATAAACAAGCGGGAAATCATCTGTGTCCATGCTGGTTGTTCAGTTAAACACGCTGGCTGTGGTGTTAGTCAAGTGACTAACAAAAGCATTTAAAAGCGAGTGATGTTGCTACACCCTTACAGCAAGCTCTACTAGTTTGGGTTCTTGTTCCAGCTGCACCAGCACTGCCTGTTTTCGAAAGTCGCTTTTCATGGCTCGCCATTAGCAAAGTTGTTTTACGAGAATTTCAAAATAAAAGTTTATTCATTTCGAATTTAGTATAAAAATACTTTGGAAGCTGCTTTCATAAGCGGGTATGCTTTTTTGTCAACTTCGAAAACTTGTCAAACATGCGGACTATGCCAATTCGACTGTACCGGAAAAGATGGTGGCCTTGCAAACCTAACACAGCAAAGCTAACACAGCCAGTAGGCTTAGAGAAAGAGAGCCATATATATACTTTGCGATATTCATCTATGCCGCAGTATCAACGTTGTGTATACTTGGTTTTAAGGATTTTCGTGTGCAAAGAACTATGGGTAACTACACCAGTCGCCACCTTTTTTGGTATGGTCACTTTTACCGTTTTAAACAAATTAAAACTTTGAAGCTTTTGCTTAGCTTTACTTTCGCCAGCATAATATTTTTTTTAAAATGACCTAACCTGATCTTTTTCAGGGTTTTTCTAACGAACAAGCGAGCCTATCTTGACGAAACGCTAGTAAATGGAAGAAAGTGAGATGGTTATTGTAGCAGAAGTGGGGCAGTTAACCACATAAAAGAGGTGCTGAATCAAACAACGCTGGAAATTTTAACTGCAATAGACCAACTTTCGGCTGTTCGCAGCGCTCACCAATTGAACTGTCCCAAAATTTTATTCCACAGATTTAAAGAAGGAATACATGTCTTTTCAGGAGTAA
>JAOBYE010664961.1:0-11783 GCA_025403585.1 Parazoanthus swiftii
TCGCCCATTCATAAGATCGAGATACCGGCTCGAAAATAAAACTGACCGGAAGTGCAAAGCCCGTCAAGAATAGTGTTACTGCTCGCCTTACGGCTCGCAGCAATAACTAATTAATAAGCTCGCATCGAATAAACAGTTCATTCGAAAACGAAGTATTTATCAACCGGGTGCAAACTGAAACTTCACAGCGATGACAGATAAATAACACGAGCTGGTGACGTGTGCTTTGCACCCACTGAATTTTAATTAGTACCGACTGAAAATTTGTATCACTGACTGAAATTTTTGTAACACTGACTGAAGTCTGTTTTGCACCGACTGACAATTTATATGACTGACTGAAATTTTTGTAACACTGACTGAATTCTATTTTGCACCGACTGAAAACTTGTTTCACTGACTGATCTTTTTCTATAAACACTGACTAAATTTTAACTAGCACCGACTGAAAATTGATATGACTGACTGAAACTTTTGTAACACTGACTGAATTCTATTTTGCACCGACTGAAAATTTATGACCGACTGAAACTGTTGTAGCACTGACTAAAAACTTCATTAGCAAACGATGACAGATAACTGTAACACGAGCTGATGACGTAGTGCTTTGCACTGACTGAATTTTAATTAGTACTGACTGAAAATTTGTCGCACCGACTGAAATATTTGTAACACTGACTAAATTTTGACTAGCACCGATAGAACATTTTTTATCACTGACTGAAATTTTTGTAACACTGACTGAATTCTATTTTGCACCGACTGAAAATTTGTATCACTGACTGAAATTTTTCTAACACTGACTGAATTTTAACTAGCACCGACTGAAAATTTGATATTTATATGACTGACTGAAATTTTTGTAACACTGACTGAATTTTATTTTGCACTGACTTAAGCTTTATATCACTGACTGAAATTTTTCTAACACTGACTGAATCTTAACTAGCACCGACTGAAAATTTGATATTTATATGACTGACTGAAATTTTTGTAACACTGACTGAATTCTATTTTGCACCGACTGAAAACTTACATGACTGACTGAAATTTTTGTAACACTGACTGAATTCTATTTTGCACCGACTTAAGCTTTATATCACTGACTGAAATTTTTCTGACACTGACTGAATTTTAACTAGCACCGACTGAAAATTTGATATTTATATGACTGACTTAAATTTTTCTGACACTGACTGAATTCTGTTTAGCACCGACTGAACATTTTTTATAACTAAATGAAATTTTAGTAACACTGACTGAATTCTATGTAGCAGCGACAAAAAATTATTATGACTGACTGAAATTTTTGCAACACTGGCTAAAACGTATATATGACTGAATGAAACGTTTGTAACACTGACTGAATTTTACAGGTAGTTAGCACCGACTGAAAATTTATCTGATCTAAAAGATATTGAAATCAATCACGCGCATACTGTGGAGAGGACCATTTTGTGTCCTTTCTGGATTTGAATCTTATGGATTTGTGAGCCTTGATAACCTTGGAAATGAAGTCTGGATAGCATTCTTTCAATAGAATTGCAGCATTGATAGCCTGGAACGTATTTTCTGGGATAGTCTATTTGTTCTGCGGAGAATCAATTCTTTACAATCGGCAAGCCATCTCCTGCAAGATCGCTTATACAGAAAAAGTGTCTGCTTGCAGTTCTAATCTTGGCGAGGAGACATACTGTATGTAGCTGTGCTATTTTGCCATAACGAGAGCACTATCTACCTCAGGCCAATTGGGGCATGGGACAAGAATTTGAAAAGACCCCCAGCAATGATTTATTCAGATTTATTCAGTCTATTGTTTTGAAAATGTTTGGCAGCAGTCGGAGTTTCCGAATCTTTACGAAGAGTGTCCTTTGAAATGCCCGCTTTTTGCAGTACCGGATATTAACTTTGACACCATTCATTTAATTTATTTTAAACAAAGCGCAGGGTGATCGTGGAAAGAAGTTGTGAAAATCAGTTAGTTGTTAATTTGTGCCATGCACTAATAACTTCGGACTAGAATCACCTAAAATGTAGTTATCTTAGCGCCCAAATTGCGAATTCGAAGTATTCAGTTAGGTAATCCAAATTTGGGATGTCCATCAGTACATGTATCAGAACCAAAATTTTCAGTCGATCTATCCGTCTGGAGCAGACGGTTAAAACATGTCTGAAGATCCAAATATAAACTGTGTAACTCTGTTGGAACAAGCGTCGAACTTTCATTACCATGAATTTAGTTACAAAATTTGGTTCGACTCATAAAGAGTTTGACGCCAGTCCTCAGTCGTGTCTTTCTGCAACTGATAATTTAACACAGAGAGAAGGGTTTCTAGCGTGACCCAGGTTCAAGAGCGATTCAGGCACTTTAGGACATGTAAGCGCTAGGAAAACAGTTTTGATAAATATAAACTAGTTTTCTGAATTGACAAGCAGGCCAAATAGTCGATTTGAAGAACAGAGCTTGCGGCATAAGGTTAGGTGAAAAGCTGACGTTTTCTTTAGAATGCCATATACCACGTATTTCGATAACCGGACTTGACGAAGGCCACAAAACACGACAAAATGCCAGTGTTGCAAGTTATGAATGTCGGACATCTGAAACTTTCATGCCGTTCTAGTTTTTTTTGTGAAGGTAAAAGATTGTGCTTTGCTAGTTCTTTTGCGCAACAAGTGTCAGCATGGAAAACCGGCTCGCACCTGAATTTAACACGCGCAAGGCTTTACAGGCTAGCTTTTAAAGCCTTTTAGCACTCTCGTGCTTTTTCTTAAGAGTACTGAGGTTCAAATGAAACAAACCCACAAGTTAGAAACAAATGTATTGCGAAAATTTAGAATGAAGCCATGCTCTGCAAATATTTATAGTTCTTTTACGAAATAATGAAGAGTAGCGGATTAATCAAAGTTCTCTTTAGTAACTCGTTATCATTCGCGAGATTAGTGTTAACACTGAAATGAAACTTTTGAATTTCCCGGAATTTGAAAAGCTTTGCATGTAGAACAAACCGAGACGGATGACGATTCTCAATCAGGTTTTTCTTTTAAGCGTCGAATGGTTTCAAATTTCCCGGGGAATTATTGCTGCGTTTGCCCCGTTTATCGGGCGTTATAATCTGTTTATGGTCGCATCCGGTGCAAAAAGACCGAGCTTCCTAATTAGAATACTAATGAGATATGGTAATCAAACACGAAGGAAGGACAGCTAACTTCGGCAGCACTCGTGGAAGAGACATCTTCATGAAGTAAAAATTGCTTTGGAGGGGTGGAAAACTTCAATAAAATGCGACGATTTTTGGTAACAACAAAGAAGTAGCTGCGAACTAACAGAATCAAACTGGAACGGATGGATTTATTCAATTAGACTGGACTTATTACGCTTCAAACTCGTCAAAAAGCAAAACTTCGACTTCAAATGCAAAAATCACAAGAAGTACACCGAGAAGACAACCATTCCAGTTTGTTTCATATATTTCGACATCCTGACGATCAAACAAGCCTCTCATACACCGTTGGAAAGCAAAAAATACATACCTCCCGAGCCTTTGAAAAAGAGTACTAAAATTCGCCCTAAAAGATGCCACTGATAGTCGACACATTATCAAACGGAAAAAAATTGCACACCAGAATTTAGAGTATATTTTTCTGCTTATTTTAGTGGTTAAATCATGAAAATCCGTCAAACGGTTGCAGAGAAATTGTAAAAAAAACTGTTTTAGGGCCGCATCGCGTAAGTGACTGGCCAGGCCCTAATTAGCCTGAGTATACTGCTAGATCTGCTGCTTTCTTTCTCAAATACAAAACAGTTCCATATTCAAATTCTGAAGCATTGCTGAAGAGGTGTAGCTGATACATTGTATAACGTATCATTTGAGTGCAGGCATTGGCAAAGTAGCATCGAGGCACAGTAACATGGTTCAGGAGGAGCAGATCTCATGTCCATTGTCTCCAATCCTTCAGCAAATCAGCTGGTAGCTTATCACTCCACACATGTAGGTGTACTGCATAGCTCTCATCGCTGGCAGCACAACAGGTGCAATTATGTCAATTGGTCCAAATGCTGATGGTTGACAGGCACCGTCTTCGTGTGGTGTCATCAACGGCAAGTTGCTTGGCAATGCTGCCTTTATTCCAAAGGTGTTATGTTCAATGCCCCATTGCATCCCTAGTGCCCTTTCTACTGGAAGTTTGCCTAGATCAAGGTTCTCGACTGTCCTTTCATCAGCAGATAATAGGATAACACATTCTTGTCATTAGAACTGGATATTACCCTTGCGCAACAACTGTATTAGTGCAAGTGCAGCTCTTACTACAAGTTTAGTGGTAGGGGTTAAAAACAAACAATCATCCGCGTACAACACAACACAATACAACACAATACAATACAATACAACTTGAGTAATTTTTTACCAAATTCGTTTTCATTTTCGACAGCATGCCCATGTAGTTCTTTGTAGGGCCCAGGCTGCACATGTATATAGCGAGTCTGCTTTGCCAAACAGATGAACAATCAGCTAAGTTGTAATCAATCGGTGATCATTCATGTCTCCATTCCTTTAAAATGCACAATGTTTTGTAATTTTTAGATAGCCTTAGTAAATTTATATTTTGTAATAGATCATTCTTGTAATGCGTTTTTAATTGCCTTTTTACTTTTTATAATTTGAATTTTAGTTCCTTTCTGAAAATCATTTTTATAGTGAGAGTAACCTAATAAAAGATTATTTTTATTTTTCAGGGAAAACTAAGCTCGTTGATGTCCCCTTCTCTGCAAGCCACTCTGTGAAACATGCTTTCGTCTGTTCTAGAAGCAACCGCCCTTTCTCCTTTATGAACCACAACGTAACAGCACTCTTATAAGTAAGCTGTTGATCTGTGGACCTTGCAACAATTCCTTGTTAAGAGAAGTTCCACTATATTAGCAGCTGCATCAAAAGCAAACTTGACTTGTTTGGACTGTTTACACTATGATGTGGAAGGACGTACCATGCATGTATAATACTGCCATGTACTCATGGAAACTGGGAACATAATCGTTTATGACTGATTTTTATTGTTTAGCAAACTCTACTCAATTTGCTGGAGTAAAACCACTTCAGGGAATTCTCTACCACAGACAAATTAGCTTTACTTTCGTCCTTTCTCAGTAAGTAGGTCCTCCCACTGACCATCCAATGGGAGTTTTCACTGCAAACAGTTAACTCTGTGGGTTGTAAAACTAACAGTAGTCTAGCACTACAAGAGCTTGTGGTACATCTTGACCAACAAGAACAGAGACTTCACTTACGTCGACAGAAGTTTTTGATAGATCCAAACCTTCCAATTGGGGGCCATCCTTTTACGTATATCTGGTTTAGGTAATACTGTCTCGACATTCTTATCTACTGATATTATGACAGGATAATGTGATCCTGTGACTTCCACCAGTTCAAAGTTTAGGTTTGTTCCCCGTGAACCAAATTCGTCACGCAATCGTTCCTTCCACAGTCACTTCACTCCCACTGTCTCAAAATGCACAAGTCTCAACAACTCTGTCTGTCTGTCTGTCTGTCTGTGTCTCTCTCCACCCTTGACCTTAGAGGGAATAAAATCCAAATTCTAGTGTTTCAGGCCCCAGTTGTGACAGTCACAGAAGCACTACTGTAGTTTCACTTGATTTCTCTTGACTTGTCTGTTGGGCTCTAGCTGTTTCACTTGTTGCTTCACTGTTCTGCTGGCAATCCATTCGTTGACTGGACTGAGGGAGGGGTACATTTGAACTATCAATACTGCCAGGACTTTTTTTTTTATTTGGCCTAAATGAACTACCGTGTTTTACAGGGACAAAAATCGTATTTAAACACGTTGCTAACATCAGCCAATACGCGATCTTCTTTGATTGCTATGCCAACACCGCCTTTGCAGTTGGCAGTTGCTTTCCATCGATTGCTTGAAGTATATACGGAAAACAGAGTTATACACGGACGGTGCGAGATATGGAACTCATCTTCTCGAGTTTAAATTTCGCTGCGCTCATATACCGGTTTGAATACCCGAGGGCAAACTCCGCGTGCCCTTGTTTTAGTCTTCAGTTAGCCTTCGTTGCCTTCAAGTTTGAAGCCACTGTAATCTATTGTTGTTATTATTTTTATTATTATTATGTCAGTGCCATAAACTTCCGGGTGCGTTCAAGGTTTATCTACATCAGCTGGGCGCGAACGTAACCAGCCGCCGAGTTCTGCAAAGAAAAGTTCTTAATCCAATAAAAATGTTCTAATGATAGGTAATGCTCCCACAAAGTGTTCCACTAAAAATTTCTAAAATTTGTACCGATTCTTTCACTTCTGATTGAACTTATTAAACTTAAAAATAAAGTTTTTTTTAAGAACTGCTGGGTTTCATTCAATCCCCAGAAACTCAAAAGACAATGGGCATGGTGGCCATGTTGGTTGACATAACAATTGTAACTCTATTGTTATTGTACTCCAACATGGCGGCTAGGTAAGGAAATACATCTCATTTGCATTCAGAAATAATAGTTTCTCTGTTATGTGATAAGAAAGCGGCAATTGTCTATTTGAAATGTCAACAAAATCAGTTTTCTAAGACTTTGAAAGTTCTGGCAATGTTTTTAAATGTGCTAGGTAGCAGTGACTTCTGCATTCTTCTGAGGCTTTCTTTGTGTCTTAAACCCATTAATTGTTTCACACTGCTGGTCACGTCCCTTGAGTAGCCTCCACAATTATTATTATTATTTTTTTTAATATTATTATTATTATTATTATTATTATGATGATGATGATTATGATTATTATGCGCAATCATACCGTGCACCACCCGATGGTGACAACCCATTGTTTCACACTGCTGGTCACGTCCCTTGAGTAGCCTCCACAATTATTATTATTATTATTATTATTACTATTATTATTACTATTATTACTATTATTATTACTATTATTATTACTATTATTATTATTATTACTATTATTATTATTATTATTATTATTATTACTATTATTATTATTATTATTATTATTATGCGCAATCATACCGTGCACTACCCGATGGTGACAAGGGATATGAACTAACAGACCAAGTATGAACGAATTATAAATTTAATCACTGCGAGTCGACTAACAACCTATCCGTCTTTCGGTTAAACATCAAAACTAGAACATTTAGCAGCTAGAAAAATTATTCAACAGAATCAGGAAAAAAAACTACAAATCAACATGATAACTTAAGAATGTTCAAGATTTCATACGCTCAGTGTACAGAAATCAGATAAAACACTTGGGTTTTAAGAGTAGAAGTATTCTTTGCTTGAAAATGCGCGGAAATTTGCGTCAAATGAGAAACGTTCCGACCTCTTGTTGTGTCCAACACTTTCCTAGATTATTTTATCTATCTATAGGAAAAGTTTAGGAATACCTTTTGGAATCCGGTTAAGTCAATAACCAATTTCTAGGAATGACGACTTCATCACTAAATAAGATTCCGGAAAAAAAAGTGAAAGGAATCTTTGTTAATTTGGGTGGAGTATAAACTTCATCACCCTTTGCAATAAAGTATCTGAAATGACTCATTTCAATCTTCGCCACATCATATTTACAAACAAACTGTGATCCATCGAAATGATCCCTCGATAACTGCGGCGTTTTTTTAAAACAATTTTAGCTTTATAGCAGCCCCTGTAGATGGAGCTGTAACGCTCCTTCGAAAACTGCAAATGCTACATTATTTAAGGCGCTATCTTCTGCGACTTGATCTGTAGCGGTTGTGCATGTGTCCCCGATCCGTCCTATCTGACTGGGTCCGCCTAAGGAACTCGTCACAGGCCGCCGCATATGGGTCCACCTGTGTGAAGAACAAAGAGACAGCTGTCTTAGACATCAAGCAAGATGTGCAATTTCGTTTCGTTCCCAGGCTCTTTCCTCGTCCACAAGAAAGACCCTGGCTTAAGTCTGGTCACGAGCATCCCGATTCTTGATTGCAATAAAATATAAAGACAATATTATAATCACTGGTCTAAACAAAAAGAAAAACCAATCTTAAACACATTTTCCCAAATTGGGTCTTTCTCTTGGGGAAGGAAAAGTCTGGGACCGAGGTTGCAATAAATACTTCTAAAAGATTTTACTTCATACATTGTCCTTTTTGTTTTTTGTTTTCAGCTCCATAAAGCAATAAAATTTTTATCGTCGAATAGCAACAATGTACAGTATCACAAGGAACGTGTCAAAAAGGGAAATCTGTGTTTGACGAAGTTAAATAGTGCGTACATAAATCTCATTTTGTGCGGTCCTTTTTATTATTAAAAAGTTTCTTGGCAATGCTGTTCAAACTAGAATTTTCTACCGCACCTGACTATACACAAAATCTATAAAGATTGCACTCCATTGCTGAAATTTGTTAAGATCTAAAATATTCCAAAAAAAACCTCCCAATTACAAATAACATATAAAGTGTATAATAGAACACATAATTAGAAACCTTGTTGAAGAATATTCGGCACACCAAAGTAGTTTTTGTATTCAACGAAACCTTCCCATTTTACAAAGATTTCCAGGCCTTAAAAAGGAATCTTCTAAATCCCAGGAAACCAAGGATGTTCAATTCATGCATTCGCCCCAGTCCTGTCGCTCTACTACGGAGTAACAACTCTACATACCGGTCGGTGGTAGCTGCTCCTTGAGCCCCCACCATGGACTGGTAGGGCGTAGTAGGGAGGAAGGTCGACCCCCCTGGGGGGGAAATGTGATGACTGAAAGAACAAAAGACATAGCCCTTAGAAAAACAACAACAAAGCTAGCCGTCATTTTGTTTGTTTACTACTAGTGCAAATTACATGTAGCTGCAGTTTTGTTTTGAAATTGCACTGTTTGGGATTAACAGAGGAGCTCTTAGCCAATCAGAGAGCAGTAATTTTACTATGCATATTGTTACAACGGTAAAATGGTGTCAGTTCAAGAAAATTAACGCGAAACCAAAGATAAAGTTGTCCAGTCAAGAAAAAAGTCGTGAATAAGACAAAGAGACCTCGTTTATTTTCTAAAACAACAGCAAAACAAGATACAAGTAATAAAACATAACCAGGATTGCCACTATCTACTGGGTGCGAAATTCAAGGACTTTCCCATGACTTTCCAGGACCTTCTTGAGCAAACTCAAGGACCTTTTGTACCAGATGAAATAAACTCTATTTTAAAAAAAGCTTTATTACTCTGTATATTAGTTTAGAAATGAGCTTTACAAAAAATGCTTCTGGGGAAAAATTGAGTCTCCGTTTTTGTTTTCAAACATTGTTACACCAAACTGAAAGGCATTAGGTCTGGTTATGGGGCAAACAGCTCATTTGGATTATTTTTTGCAGCTAAAGAAAAAAAATTCCCCTTTCCAGTATTTTCAAAGACCGTAACCCAAACTCAAGGACTTTCCAGGGCCTGGAATTTTCTTTTGCCAATTCAAGGACCTTCCAGATTTTCAAGGACCGTGGCAACCCTGCATAACGTTAGTCATAATCAGACGACACTTTCAAACTTTGGCATATTTAATTACTAGTACTTAAGCAAGAATTCCTCAGTGAATAGGATGCAGTTCACGCTCTGGATAAAATGATTAAGGACAGGACGTTTATAAAACACGGAACGGGGAACAATGAAAGTTCAATATTTACAATGTATATTTTTGCTCATTAGCATACATGCCTTAGTTTCTTACTGAGCAAATAAATGATCAGCAGTGAATAATGATAGGGCTTTCAAAGATAAGTTTTGCCAGAAAATTTGAGTCCAATATATTAAATGCATTTTGTGTGACGCGTGTTTAAAAATTCGAATTTTTACAGCAAAAGTATGGCGCATTAATGATTTTGCACCCGGCTGTTTTGAATATTTTCATAACTCAATATATTATCAAAAACTGAACGTACAAATCTGCAAATTTTGGTGATAAATAAGTTTTAAAAGCTATTTTAGGTTCTGAATCCAGTTCTTTATATCTAGCATGATTATTTCTCCCGGAAAATTCATATGCAAATGAAGCAAAATGTAAACAATGACGTCTGCTAAGGTTCGCCTATACAGCGACGCTTGACGTTCTTAATTGTTCAAACCCTCCACCTTTCGAAGAACTTGTACATTCTCACACCTCCAAATTCAAATTGACCGTTCCCCGTTCCCGGTTTTAGTAACGTCCTAGCTTAAGGGAAGGACTGTGCCATTTCCACCCTTCTTCGCTGACTCTGTTTTGCTCCTTCAAATGTAAGGTATACTGCACAAGGAAGTGGATAATGATCGCTACATTGGCGAATCTGAGACTGGTTTTAAAATCAACGATGACTAACAATGTGTCGACTGACTATGATTGAGAGAAAGATGAAATGCAACTTTGCTGGAAATTAAGGTGTCTTAAACAGCGTTTTTCTTAAGGCTTGGGAAATGGGGTACACTAAGAAGGAAAACAGCTGCACCTGGGCTGGAAGTCATCAAGCGCCAAAGGTGCAAGCATCTAGTGGGGTCTGAGGGCATCCCCCAGAACATTTTTGAAATTTAAAGTCCTGGAAAATAATGCAATTTTGTACATCTGGTGACTTTAAAAAAAAATTGCCAGACGCCATTTCTGGGGAAAGGCGGTACAGCTACGAGGGAACGTCAGTACAATTTACCGGTGTAACGGCCTTAAGAAAAACACTGTTAAAAAATAACGATAATTTAAATTAGTGGGCTTTTAATTAACAAAAATTTAAATTATGGTAAGTAAATTTTGAAATTCGCAACATGCATTTGTTAATTTCCTTTAAGTTCTTTTGTCCCTCTCAGTGAACGGACGGAAGGTAAATTTGCAGAAATAGAACGGCGTATTGTTCTCGAAATGGCAAAACTTACCCTCATTGGCACGGCTGAAGTCGAGTGTCTTGAGCGTTGATAGTCCCTCAGATAGTCGGAGTACGACTGCAAGGTTTAAATCAGGTCAACACTACACTAAAATATAATATAAATACGAACTGTACAACTGGCTTAACATTCACTCTGACTTCCAGACAGTTTGTCGAACGTCAGTCACAAGCAACAACAGTCCTTCTCAGGACTTCTTCACCCGGACGATCAATCAACTTACTTACATTACACAGTGCTACCGACTTAAAACTCACTCTGAAATGACTTTCACAGTTTGTCGAACGTCAGTCAAAACCAACAACAACCCTTTTCATTCACCCGGACAATCAACCAACTACCAAAACTGCACTGTACGCGTACATTATAGAAACTGCCAACAGAGTGTTCACAGTCGAGAATCAAGTATGCTAACAAGCCTAACACAGGATGCTAACAAGGATGATACATGGCCGTATGAAAGTATGATTTTTGCATTAAGGGGCCGATCATTATTTTTGACTGGGGATGGGACTGAAGGGAAAGTAGTTACAAATTTTAAGTTTGGTTCATACATATCCCAACAGAAAAAAAAGGTTTGGTCAGAATATTGTGGGAACAAAAAATCATCTTTAGCCTGATCCCCGATACAAATATTGTCTAAGGTGTTCAAAATATGTCACTAACAAGCCCGTAGGCAGCAATTTTGATGAGGGGGAGGGGGGTGCAAATTTGGTAAACTTGGACTCTTAAAAGCCAAATTTATGGAACAAGCACTTATGGCCTTTTCTTAGTCGTTTTGACTTACGGTGGCGCTAAATGTCCTATTCGGGCTTCTTCATCGTCTTATTAAACATCCAAATACAGACATTTTGGGTCCGTAAGTGTGTGTGTGTGTGGGGGGGGGGGGGGGGGGGCCCCCCCCCCCAC
>JAOBYE010665072.1:0-11781 GCA_025403585.1 Parazoanthus swiftii
GTCTCAGTCTGCAGATGGAGATACATGAAACTTCAGATCTGCAATGATTCTGATCATTTTTCTGTAACTTTTACAAAGTAACTAATTATTGATGAGAATATTTGGATAAATAGGTTTGTGGTGGGTTAGACCACTGATTCAAAACTGTCTAATCTATGTTGAATTCCATTGATGCATTGCAGTGCACAATCCATTTGAGAAGAAATCTTAATACTCTCTCACTGCAGTATGGTAAACAATGGAATACTATGATTGATATCCCAGTTAAGAATCAGGATCAGCTAAAAGCAAAGAGCTTTTCAAGGGGGGATACTCAACCTAAAATGGTTAAGGGGGTGTTGCCCAGACACTCAAAACCATGTTTCTGTTTATGAGAAAAGTTTTCAAAAATTCATACAGTGGAACCCCGATATAATGATACGCCAAGGGAGCAGTAAAATTATATCACTATATCGGGGTATTGTTATATCAAAACTCCCGATGCAACGATATGGCCATAAAATAGCCGAAAATATCATTATGTCGGGGTAAACTTAACAGGTACATGTACATGGATGAATAAGCGGCTCAAACTTGTGTATCATCACAAAGAACTGTTGACAGAATAGTTGAATAATAATCAATTACAGCAATTCAGTAAATCTTTGTTGTTGATATCTTGTGTTAGCACTTTTGAGACTATGAACTAATTAATATTGTTATATCGGGAACAATTTTGTGTCGGGTGTGCCAGATTCACATCGTTATTTCGGGGTTATCGTTATATTGAAGGTTGTTACATCCTGGTTCTGTCCCATACATTTAATACTCTTAAAGTTATACTGTAAACTTTCAAAGTTCGCAGCCTGGGTGCAGATTTCCAAAAATTTAACATTGATGCATAAATCTGAACTTGCTTTTTAAGGCATGGCCAATTAATAATATTTTAGGCTGTTATAAGATTTCTTTCTATCAGGTGCATTAACATAAAACCAAAATGGAAATGTTAAAACACTATAAAGAATGAGAATGACTGAGAACTCAATCAGTTGTTTGAAGTTGATTTTTTTTCAGGAGAAATGGCCAGTCAAGATTGAAAATGCCATTTTGACACTAATGTGTCAAGTTGAATTTACATTATTAGGATTAATTTACAATAAACTTTGTAAAACTATGTTATTGAGAACTTCAAAAAATGTCTTGAACAGGTTTGTTTAACAATTAATGCCCATAAAGCATACAAATTAAAACAGAGTGTACAATTTTTTTACACCTGAAACCTATTGCTTTTAAGGTACCCAAATGTTTCCATGGATGGATTGTACAGTATATTGTTATTAATTACAAAAGATGCACACAGCTCTTGTAAACATGTATCAAACTATTACAATATCAAATCTTGATTTCCATAAAATAATGAAAGTGAACTAAAGCCAAAGTTCTAGAAAGTGTTGCTTCTGATGTGTAATCTAATCACAGCAATTTAGATGCTGACAGTATGTGTCAAGAGAAAGCTTTGCAAAATGTTGCTGTGAAAGGAACACTTCTAAGGTTCTGGCTTTGTCTTTTGTGACAGAGAATGTTAATAATAGACTGCGACCCCAGCTAGCAGGTGTTCCGAATGTTGACCAATCAGCTGCTGGCCAACAGGCCTTGCAAGCAGGTGAGAATAAACATAACCATCTCATGTTAGAGCATTTGCTGCAACAAAATTTCTACCTTATGAGCAAACTGGTGGAGTTTAAATCTTGTCCCACCATCCAGGGGGTTACTCTTTCAAGTGAGCAGTACGGTGTAGGTATTTTCTGGGCCAGAGGGTAAGGTACAGTAATGACATTTTGACCTGAATTGAGTGTTATTTTTAAAGCTGAGTCTGTGTGATGTATGGTGTATTTAAAATGTTTTGCAGCTCTGAAATTGGTTTAAATGTTTATGATCAGGTCAGAAATTGGGTACTAGGGAAATTTGCAATATTTGCTTTGAAAAGGGGTAATTTAAGTAACTTCCTCTCCCCCAGGCCCACTATTAATATTATTTTGCAAACATCAAAGTTTCAAATTGAATCTCCAGCTCAAGTGAAATCTCTGCAGCAACAGAAGTGGCAAATCAGAGGAGGTCAACCTCAGTTCACTTCAGTTAGAGGTAGGGCGGCTTTAAAATTTAACCCTTTTGGACTGTCTAACTTAAAGAAGATTTCCAAAAACTAAGAACATTCAGATTTTCTGAACTTGTTCCATGCAAACCTATTAGTACACTCTGTTGTACAATGACCTGTTGTTTTGTTGTCACAATAACTTTAAGTCAAGGTCCATTTTCAAGTTCTCATACATTTGCTGCATTTCTGCCTTACCAGCCTCGACTCAAAGTTTTTGTTCATGGCCAGTGGGGTATATTATGCATACGGTCTGGCATTTATGTTTAGGACATCTTTAGAACTTTTTAACAACATGGTCATTTAAAAGGCATTGAAATTGAAAGAAAGCTTATAGTCAAGGAATTTGGTACTTTAAGTTCCATTCACAATTAGTTTTGGTTCCTGGATTCAAGAGCCACGAAATTGGGCTCCATTTTTAATATATTCAACACCAAAGAAGTAAACAATAAAGGCAAAAAAATACTTTAATTAGAAATACTTTAGTCCATGGTTTGGGAGAGATCTTTTTTAGCAAGGACAAAATTGTCGAATGGGCTGAGCCAGAATCAAACTTGGGGTGATCAGTCTTGTTTTATTTCTAGTCCAAAATGTCTAAAAATGTCTAAAAATATCTAAAGTTTATCTTTAGTTTACTTAGTGTCTTACTTAAGTTTTAGCTTTTTAAACATCAGCGAAGACCAAGGTGGGGGAAAATCAGGAAAGACATTTAGCCCCTTTTGTGAAACGTTTTCTATAGCAAGGAAAAAGCAATCAAGTGACCAAGAAGGAAGTGAATGATCATGTTTATTGTGAGACCATGCATCTAGCAGATCAGATCTATATCATACCACTTTTTGTCATGTGTGGTTGCTTTATTTTTGGTAGCATTGTTTCTGGGCTTACCCAATCAGATGGTGTTTTTTAGCTTGTAGTTGTAATTGCATGAATTACATTTTAAAACATTTAATATGTATTTTTGCACAGAATTATGAAGTAGTTACACTGCTCTTAGCCAATTAGAGTCAAGTAATTTTTTCATGTAATTGATTAATTTAATAAGTAATTAAATGGTACAATCATTTTGGGACCAAACAAAGAAAATCATGTGGTTCCTGTCATGTAACCAACCCTAGTTTTGCTGACTGTAGAAGATTTTATGGAGCTATAAAATTACTACTTTTTGGTGCAGTCCTTGACAAAATTTATGCAGGGCCTCTGATAAAGTGCGATGGTGCGAGCCCGCATAATTGATCAAAAATCACATCCAATCGCATAATTCGCAAATTTTTGCACAATCCCACATAATTCAATCAAATAACACGATATGAGTCAATAAAAGTAGTATTACCTTGTGACATTTGTCGTAGTAGTGTTTAATAATAAAATTTCACAGTATTTCACTGTAGTGTCCAAAACATCACATAAAAGTGCGAAAAACGATCACCATTTCCATAGTCCGCCATCTTGGATTGTTGCTTCACGCGTCAGGGATCTGGTACTGAATTTATTCTAAAGTGTATTGTAATTGGCGCAGATCGAAAACAATAGATCGACCATTCAAAATCATTGATATATTCCATTTTGTTGTTTCCTGTAAAATCGTCACCTTTCACACGAATTTTGTTCTAATTTTTTAAATACAATGTATTTGTTGTTTCTTTTCCTTGAATTATTTTCAAATGGATAAGTTTTTAGTCAAATCAGCTGGAGTTTTATCTATCAAACAGTAAAGTGTAATGAGGAGAAAGGCCACTTTGAATAGACAACGAGTTTTCAATGATTGAATAGATGCAACGTGTTGTTAGTATGTGATTGATTCAAAGATGTAATAATACTAATTTCAGTTTATCGTTTTATAAAAAAAAAACAAGTTTATTCTTAATTGCTGCATCCCACACTGCTCTCTTCACTCTTCAGCATTGCACAGAAAAGTGTTTTTCACCTTAGAGCATGTATAAAAGCTTAAAATAAGCTAAACATTTACCACTGCATAATATTCCTGAATTACTGCATAATGAGCTCTGAGCTGCCGCATATTAAGCCCTGAATTACCGCATAATTTCGGATTTTTTATCGCACTTTATCAGAGGCCCTGATTTATGTGTACTGGGCAGTGTTAAGAAAATCACTTTGTTGGAAATACAACATTGCAATGAATGGTTATATACATTTTTATTTGTTGATGGGAAAAAATGTATAAAATCAAGTGATGGATATGTTTTCTTCAAAATTATCCGACCCTTAAGAATTCTTAAGAGAGTGTGACAGTTTCCATGTTTATTTTCTTGTTTGGGTGTCTTGCTATCCATTGTAAAGTTGAGTTAACTCTTTTCATGTATGTTAGCCACTAAATAATGTATTATTAATTTGCTGGCTTACCTGGTTATGTTAGGTGCAACCCCCCAGTTAGTTCAACAAAATCAGTTGGCTTCTCAGCAACAAAGTGCTGCAGCCAATCAAGGGGGTCCAATGATAGGACAGTATCCAATGGCCACTACACAGCAGATGCAGAACAGGCCTCAGGTACAACAATTAGGTTTGATGTAAAAACAGAATCATAAAGATAACTTTTTGAGCTCAACATAAAGCTGGTTCAACAGGGTTCAGTATGGAAACAAACCATGATTCAGGATTTGCAAGTAAAGTCGGGATACTGTGTTTCCTCAAATAAATGCTGTGGCATTTATCAAGTTTTTTTATGATTTGGGTGCTAAATTTTTATCAAGGGCAACGTTTATTCAAGGGTGGCATTATTCAAGGGAATACAGGGTTATAAATGAAATCAAATATCTAAAGCTGTTTTAAGACAAATGAACTATGATAATCTTGTCGTTTTTTGTTTATTTATTTACCAGAAACATTGGATGCTTTGATAACATTTAATATATTAATATATTATTGTATTGCACTATAATTATTTTCTTTCATTCAAGACCCTGGGTGCGGCATTTATTCATGGGCCGCGTTTATTCGAGGAAATACAGAACTGTAATCCTGCCTAAATTGGGATGGTTGGACACTTGAATTAGTGTCACAGAAGCCTTTCCTATACCAGCCATTAATTTGTTTATTTATTATCAGATGATACCCCAAGCCCAAAGTGGGCACCAGTTGCCAATGGGGCATCCGCAGCAACAGGTCACAATGCAACAGGTTTTGCAAATGCAACAACAAAACATTTACAGCAAGGCAACACCGCAGCAGCAACTGTATATGGCACAACAGCAGCAGCAGCAGCAACAGCAACAACAAGCGGCACTCAAAGCACATGCACAGGCATCACAGCAGAGTCTCGTCCAGCAGTCAGCATCGACCTATACTACATCAGCAACTGTATCACAGTCACAGGTGTATTCACCCCATCCACAGCCACACCCATCACCTCAGACACCACAGATGCCATCCCCTCGACCAGCAGCACAGCAGCACCCTGTCTCAACTCCAGGTTTGTTTCTTTTCACTTTCTCCTTAGACAGTACTGTGCAGTGCAACCCCAGCTACTTCTGTTTTCCCTTTAATATCAATGATATTAGTAATATTAATAATAAATACTAGTAGCAATTATAATTATAGTAATGATAAAAATAATATTTTAGTAGAAATATTTAATAGTAATAATTATGATAATAATAAGTCTAATTTATGTGTAACAGGGGTTTCAAACAAGGCGCCGCAAGATGCTAGTGCGCCTACTTGTCCAAATTTGGCTGAAGTGAGATGGCTACTTTTCTGCGGATGATTAAAGAAAATAAATAAAATGAGTTTTGCCCAACAGCTTACTTATCAATTTTTTCATTCTTTGTTCTTCACAAATAGCTCTTCAAGTACAAACAAAAACCAAAATGAATTTATAATTATTGCAGCCCAATATTTGGCCCTTAAATCACAGTATTTATTCCAAAATTTGACCCTAAAGTGCGCTAAAATGGTGTTTTAGAGCCTCTAAATTGCAAAATTTTCTGGGGAAGCATGCCCCCATACCCCCCTAGAAGGCTCAGGCCTTCAGCCATTGTAAAGTTCCAAGTGACTTCCTTAGGAACTTTAAGACAATTGAGACATTTTTTAGGGAAAACACTGAAAAAAATGTGTTTTGGAGTATAGATGCCATTTTGCCCCTTCCTTTTCAGAATTGCAGGTTCATCTCCCCCCTACTGAATTTCTGGATCTGTTACTGTATTATCTTGCAGTATACACATGTATGTATTTATATATACCTGTATATATAAGTATATATCTATTACTTCAATCTGTGCCACTTTTACTCATCAGTGACACATGTGGCACGGATTTCACATGCTCCTTCACCTGTGCAAGTATCACAGATACCAGGCCGTCCTCCCCCAACACCAAATGTAGTAGCACTGTCACCTGCGGCACATGCTCCATCTCCCGCCCAGACAGGACAACCATATGCTGGTCCCTCCCCTTCACCACAGGTATAGTTACTAAAAGTAAAGATTTTGCAAACTAACTTCAGAGTAATATTTTAAATTAATTAACAATAATTCTGTACCCCTGCATTTGAGGTGAATGTCTGATCACAAGTTGTGAACACTGAGAAGACTGTTTTCAGCAAGTTAAGAGAAATGGCAGAATTTTTGGACCAATGTACATTATTTTATTTATAGGTTTTTGCCAGGCAACTCCCTACCCACCCCTCTCTCCCAAAGTTGGGATTGTAGTTGCCCAGAAACTGGCATTGATACAAATATTTTGTGATTTGGATACATGTACAGTACATTTATATTAAACATCAGAAAGAGACAAGTAGGAGCCCAGGATGCATCATTATTGACCAATTTCTAAATTACACTGTCTTCAATTCTGACTAAAACCCTGAACTCCAAGCTGGGTACTAAGTTTTGAAACATTGTTATGCTATATTGCCCTGCACCAAGCCTCAACTTCAAGTTTCAAGCACTCAGAGGAGTTGAAGTGAAACTAAGAAATGGGTTATTTTAAAAGTTTAAATATCTCAGAAATTGCTACCTTCAGGGTGAAGAGGGGACCCTGAAGCTGGACTTCTAAAAGGAATGATGGAACTGAACTAGAATTTGTCTAGGGATAATAATGAGAGATTTCCATCAAATTTGGCTGTGATGGAAGTGTGAAACAATAGACAAGACAAGACTTTATTTCACATTTCACAGTTACATTTACAAAAAAAATAGTAATAAATCCATATTTAGCTTATACATCATTTGAAAAGAGATATAATTTTATACATACTAAGTCTAAATTTAGTGTAAATTACAACTGTAGGAAATGGCTAGTGTCTAATTATAAGTTAACTTTCAAATAATTTATAAAAGACTTATTATTAATAATAGTTTTGGTGTGACTCACATGATTTGATGTATTTTGGTTTGTGTTGCTAGCAGGTTGCTGCATCACCAGCTGCGCCTCAGTCAGTCCCGACCCCAGGCAACTGTGGGAGTGTCCAGTCACCTGCGTCAGTGTACAATCCAGGCTCAGTGGGGGCCTCCGTGGCAAGTCCAGCACCTATGAACCCAGCTGATGAGCAAGCGTACTTGGAGAAGGTGAATAAGTTACTTACCACATACCATAAATACCACTGAATAGGCCACACCCCACGATAAGCATGGACCTTTTCTCAACTGGTATAAATTGGGAAATTGTCGTTATAGTTAATTTGTTTTTTGCTAACACTTTATAATGTTGATATCTTTTCAGTTAAAACAGTTGTCAGTATACATCTCCCCCCTTCAGAAGATGGTGAACAAGATGGCCAAAGAAGGTGATGAATAATCAATTATTTAGTAGTACATTGTAGTATAACTGAATAGTCTGTCATATAATACTACTACTATTACTACTTAGTACTTTACTCATAAAGTGTTGGAAATATTATTGGTTAATGAAAATAACTGTCATTTGTTGCAGAACACAGCAAATCTGAACAGTACAAAAAACTAACAAGTCTGCTGGACATCCTCACAAATCCTTCAAAGAGGCAAGTTTCACACCCAGGGGAGGAGGGGGGGTGTAGTCCCTTTGTAAGATGTCAGGGGAGCTCGTCAGAAAACCAAAATAAATACCCTAAAAAAACCCAGCCCTCAGGTTTTACTACTCAAAAATATACCTTTCTGGTTTAAAAATACCCTAAAAAGTACCTGAATATAATGAGTTTAATAATCCACTTTCGGAAAATTAAGACCGAAACCTAATTAGCACCAGGATTTCCACTGAAAATACCAGGTATTCTCAAAACTCAGACTTTGCCGAGAAAACCTCTAAAAAATACTTGATCGCCAATTTCAACCACTAAAAAAATATGATGAGCTTACCCGACATATAACTATAGGGAGTACCCCCCTTGGGGTTTCAAGCCCATAATTGTCATGTTCACTTGGTACTGCTGTGTAAACTTGTCCAAGTCTTACTGGAATTTGCTGGATCCTGATGTTAGGTCTTGCAGTAGCCTTAATAGCTTTAAATTTAGATTAAATGATCCTTAGATTTTTACACTTAATAGATTTTTAGATTGTTTAGATCTTCTATCTATTTTTATAACTTAGTTTAAACACAGAACCTCCCTGAAAATTACCACTAGTGAGTGGAGCTTTCCTGTTGAAATAGTGTTATTACTATTTATTTAATGTATTTTAAGGAGAATCTATATACTGATCAACTGGCTGGGGCTGAGAGAGTTAGGGGTCCAAAAGACATCGAGAAAAGTATTCGTTATGGTCTGCATTGTCAACGTCTCGTGTAAGAGATGACCGCTGAACAGTTTAGCAGCCCTTAGTGTCCCAAAACACAGTGAACTTGAGTTTGACATACTGCACTGTGCTTGTGTTTTTAAAGTGCCCTTTAATTTCTTGTTTGTAAGTACATATTAATACGAGAACGTTCGTGAAAAAAATTTTGCGATTTGAACAAAACACGATTATTTTATAAACTTTTAAAGTCTATTTTTCTTTGGTCAACCCGTTCCGCTGATCAGTAAGACCGACAGGCTCACGACTATTGTCTGTGACGTACGTTCAGGAACTCGCGCTGCCTTGCACAGAACTTGCCCACACAAAACAAGTGAAAATAACTACTTGAGTTCTAGAATACGAAGAAATAGCCAGGAATATCAAAACCTCGCACTTGTTTACAGGCAGCTGAAGCAAAGTGTTCCTTAATATACGTCACATGACGTCATGGCTCCTTTGTCAACAGAGGCAAACGGTGTGCCAAAATGACGGAAACTTTGAACGTTTTCAAAAATTTGTAAAAAAATTGTGCTTTGTTCAAATCGCAAAATTTTTTCAGGTACGTTCTTGTATTAATGTGTACTTGAAAATAAGGAATTAAAAATTGTTTGGATATGGGCACTTTAACTTTGTTGTTAGTGTTGGATATGTGATGGAATGCTTCTCTGATAATTGTTTGTTATAATAATAATTGAAAGATGACCCAACCAAACCCAGAAAAGCCTTAACATTTCTTGATAATATATGAGTTCAATCTTTCCTTCAGGGTCACCATGGCTACGTTATTAAGGGTGGAAAGTGTGTTGAAGAAAGTAATTGTAAGTACTGGAAACGTTTTACATGTTCTTCACACCAGATAGCAACAGACAGATTCAGACTTTACAAAACGAACACCGAACAACAAAAATATCTTTATTTTCTCTCATGGAAATATACAAATAGTTTTAGACCAATGAAATTATCACTTTGATAAGTTTTAGGACGTGCTAGTTGTAGTAGTAGCGCCATCGCTTGTTTTAGAAAGTTAACACAGTCAAACAAAAAAGGATGAAAGGGAAATACTCAAAGATACATTCATTTGGTAGATAAATAACTCAAAACACAGACTTATCAGATCAATGTTGTTTTTTAAAAAGGCTTAAAAGGGTTTTCTTACTCTTCCATATAATTTCCTACACCAGCACACGCCTCCATCGTCAGCATCTACCACAGAGCCCCAACCGGTGGCCGTGTACACGCAAGCGATTGGTCAACCGCTTCTTGACGCAGTCACTCGTCACATGAAGTCGCCTCTCCTCGCACACACCCTGCAGAGGACATTTGGACCTGTCTTACATGCAGTCGAAGGGCCACCCATATGGTAAGGGTTATGGATGGATTTGCCATGCTTTTGTATTGCATTGTAGTATGATTAATTACAGAGTTTCCGTGGATAATTTTGAATGTTCAAGGCCTTAAAATGGCAAAATTGTTCATTCAGGTCTTAAGTTTTTCTTCAAGACAATTTTATTTCTTCTAATGGTCGTATTTTGAAGTTCCTTGTGGCTGTTTTTTACACAAATGCTGTGTTTCCCGGTTTTTGTATGAAATGTTTTTGGGAAAAATAAGTCTTAAATTTTCAAAATTTTGGCCTTAATAAGTCGTAAAAGGTCTTAAATGCATGTCCAGAGTTGCCAGCTGCAGGAACCCTGAACTAGTAAACCGTTTATTTTTCAGCCCTCCACTTCCACCATCAAAGAGGATCCGACTACAAGAGAATGAGAAGAAATCCCCTCTACCTCATGCACTACAAGGTGAAATAGCAAGACTTGGTAGTCGGTTTTCTGTGTCGCCAAGTGCGACGCCCATCACCAAGCAAAGCAGCGCTCTTCTGAAATGTTCTTTAAGTAAGTATGAACGCTTGTTGTGTAGCGGGAACACACAGTTTATGTTTTCACCATGTTGCTTTCTCAGTTTTTTAACTTACTGTTCGTGTGTGTTGCGTAAAAATATCAGCTTATATAGTTTGTAATATAATATAATATAACATAACATAACATAACATAACATAACATAACATAACATAACAAAATATAATATAACATGACATGACATGACATGACATGACATGACATGACATGACATGACATGATATGATATAATATGATGTAATATATATTATAATATAGTATGTTATTTATACCTAACGTACTTACAGCTTTTTTGGCAAAACAACCGTAGTGAACATAATAGCCCTTGCATCAGTTCACACAGTAAAATACACTATGAAGAGTATGTATGTGTGTGTGATTGTGTTTTAATCCATGGATGTTAGGAGGTATATGTATTCAACACAGTGCAATATTTGACTACAGACAAGAAATGTCCTAAACTGCTAACCCTTTGTTAAAAACAAGGACAAGACCAATTAATTTTCACTTCCTGAAACGTAAATATAAGTTTCGGTGTTATTCAGCATGTTTTTTCGTTGAAAACGCACGATTTTCCAGGTAAGTTACACGTCGTGTACAAACTAAACTGGGCTTGACTTGAGTCGCTTACTGCCATATAGTTAATGTTTGCCGTACTGTGTGTCTTTGCAGGCGACACCAACCTTCCACCTGTGCCGCCCATTGAGATCTCGGTGCCCAGAAATTATCCCTATGCTAGTCCAGAGTGTTTGACTGGAGATTATGGTAAAGTAGGATTATTGATGCTTATTAGGGTTAACATAAATATCGTCCTGACAGCATAATACATCGTATCAATGCGCACGGAAAAGGCAATGGCGTTTTGATTCTTTTTAACTTAGGACAACCTGTTTCAAATTTTAAACGCAACTTTAGTTTTTAAGGAGCCATGATGTCTTCGAGAATAAAGGGAAAAGTCCATAAAAGGGAGGAGACGCAAAAATTGCACGGGAGAATATTTTGAACAATTTGGCTAGACAAATTGTCCGTAGTTTAA
>JAOBYE010665183.1:0-11780 GCA_025403585.1 Parazoanthus swiftii
AACAAGAACAAGAACAAGAACAAGAACAAGAACAAGAACAAGAACAAGAACAAGAACAAGAACAAGAACAAGAACAGGAACAGGAACAGGAACAGGAACAGGGACAAGAACAAGAACAGGAACAGGAACAAGAACAAGAACAAAGAAGAAGAAGAAGAAAAAGAACAACAACAACAGCAACAACAAAAACAACAACAACAAAAAACAAAGAACAAAAAAGAGATCGAGAACAGGAACAAGAACAAGGAAAAGAACAAAGAACAAAAAAAAAGAAGAAGTATAAGAAAACAACAACAACAAAGAACAAAAAAGCAAGAACAGGAACAGGAACAGGAGCAACATCAACAACAAGGATACGAACAAAATTAAGAATAATACCAAAAAGAACAAGGACAGGAACAGGAACACAAGCAAGAGCGAGAGTAGCTAATAGTAAGTTAATGGCAAAAGAAGAAACAAACAAGAGCAACATGTACAGTAACAGCCAAATCAAAAATAGCTTAATAACCTCACACTTGCAGTAACATAGCAAAAAGACTAACAACTGTGTCTGTCCACAGAGGAGGCGGATCCCGATGACAGAATGGAGTTTATGAGGGAGATTGATCTGATGAAGAATGTTGGAGTTCACAGAAACATAGTGAACATGCTGGCCTGCTGTGTGCGGGCGGATCCCCCCCTTCTTATTATGGAGTACGTGGCTTATGGCGACTTGCTGAAATATTTGAGACAGCGGCGTGACAGGGTAACTGTCTATTTCTTGAAACGACATGCAGGCTGAATGCACACAGAGGCACCTTTATACACAATTCAAAAACTGCATGAGACCTTTACTCACCTCTTTACCATTCACATAAGTACATTGTACATTACTGTCTAGTTTGCTTTATCGTTGAACAAACATCTGCATTAATATTTCATTATTTTAGCTATTTTTTCACAAACGGAACTTGCGAAGATTATATTGCTTTGAAATATCAGGCAATCGTAAACTTTTTGGAGGCCCACCGCAATGCCAGGGAGTCAAATGGTCTTGCGAGTGGCAATTTCTAGCCTACGGTGCTTTGCGAGCATCAGTTGCATGGCATGCGATGTTCGCTGAAGAACATTGCGTTAGAATAATGCTTAATTTTGATTTTCTTAATACCCAGATTGCAGGGAGGGATAAGAACTATAGCCAGTATTACGCAGGGAGAATGGAAGACTACAAGAATTTGGGAGACGCTGCCTCGAGGTACAGATCGTTTTTAAGACGTGATGGCAAAGCAACTATGGAAGGAGAAGAAAACCCAAATCTGGAAAACAACGAAGGTAAAAACGAACCCGCCCTCGAAGAGCCTGGAGAAAATGAGAGCAAAAATAAAATGCAGGAGGAAACGGCAACGATGTGGTTGAATGAGGAGTCGCTGAGAGAGATGAATGGAGTCGAGGAAGGAAGAGCAGCTGCAGAAATAGACCAAAGAAACGAAAACGATTACGCAGCCAACGAAGAAATAGGAAAACATGGCAAGAAACGACGCAAGAAGAAAGGCAAGAAAAAGATGAGAGACAGGAATGACGATGATGAAGAAAAGGAAATTGGTTTCGATAACATTGTTGAGGAGGACGAAAATGCAGACACAGAGGAAGAAGAGAAACATCGCAAAAAAAGAAGCAAAAAAAAGAGCCAGAAAAACGTGAAAGAGAGGAATGTCGAAGAAGAAGAAGAAAGAGAGATCGGTTTTGAAAAAGCTGTTGAGGAGAAACAAGAAGAAGAATTGAACGAAAAAGAAGAAGAAGATGATGATGATTATAACGATGCAGAAGACGAAGAAGATGACGAAGAAGAAGAGGACGAAGAAGAAACCGAAGAGTCAGAGGAGGAAGAAGAGGAGGAGGAAGATGAAGAGATCCACCCCGAAGACCTACTGAGTTTTGCCTGGCAGATTACCAAAGGAATGGTAAGTTTATGTTAGGAAATTGGTACAGCTTATCCATGTTTTTTAAAAAAGTTGAAAAATTCTGAAAACAAAATCAAACTATGGGGGAAATATTGGTTTTTACGATGTGCAAGGCTCGCTAGTTAAAACGGATAACTTCTGTGTTCAACTAGGCAACTAATGTAAGCAAATTTGAGTATCTATTCTTACGTGAACACATTACATGAATCTTTAATCACAGTAACCAAACCAAAGAGAAGCCTTAGAAGCATTTGAAAGCGCGTGGGTGGAAAAAGAGAGCTGAAAAACCTATCTTGGTAATTTTTAGTTAAAGTTTTATCACTTTAAATTAAACTTGAATTTCTACTCTAGTTAAACTTAACTTTCTGACAATAAGCGACTGTTTACTCTAACGAAGCTATCTTAATACTTTTCTTGGTTTCCGCAGTTTATTTTTTTTATCAAATTAAATGTCAAGAAACGGGAATGGCGTAGATAAGCAAACGATTGGGCTTAAGCATCACCCGTTCCTTAATCATTCCTTCTGTCAGGAATACCTTGCAGAGAAAGGTTACGTGCACCGCGACCTGGCGGCCAGAAATGTCTTCGTGGGCCATGGCAAGGTTGCTAAGGTGGCTGACTTTGGTCTGACTCGCGAGCTTGGTAATGAGGAGGAGATGTACCGCTGCAAGAGCAAGCGAAAACTTCCGGTAAAGTGGATGTCACCGGAAGCCATTTTTGACATGGTGTTCACCACCAAGAGTGACGTGTAAGTGACTAAATGGTTTTGCCCCATGACTTTTTTGCAAACATACTAGAAACAAGATGACCCCGGAAACGAAGTATTTTGTTTAAAACGACATAATCATAGCAAGTGATGAATAGAAAAACAATTACGTAAAGAAACTTATATTTAATCAGAGAAGAAAAAGATTATGTAAAGTAAAATATTACTCGAATCTCCTTTAAGCCTCTATTTCCGCACATTTTATTTAGTGTACCAAAACTAAAAAAGGTACAGGATTGCCTGATTAACCTTTATGGTTGTAAATCCTGCACCTTCCACTGTACAGATCACAGCTATAATACTGTACAACTTATAACTTTATGTGGAAAATAAAACCGTTGAAACCGTTGAAATGTAGAAGATGGAAAAGCAGCAAGAAAAGTATAAAAACTAAGTAGAAATGTAGGCAGACATAAGTCCAGACAAAAACTTAAGTAATAGACGGACATCTAAACAAACACCTAGAAAAACCAACTGACGCACAGTTATAAAAAATTAGCCAGACAAACAAGGAGACGATCAGTCACAAAAGTCAAAAAGTAGAACAAAGGAGTTGGTTGACAGCGTACAATGAAGCTTTTACTTGACACAGAGCATCAACGATGATGTCAAGTAAAAAGACTGACCAAATAAGAGAAGCAGGTGTAGCTCAGTTGGTTAGTGCGCGGCCGTCGGAGCTGGAGGGCCCCGGCTCGATCCTCGGGACTCCAACGTCTGTTTTGGCTTTCTTCTGCTCCGTGTAGAGAGGAAGGAGATAAAGTGCGCACTGAGGGCCACAGGTTTATCAGTTAATTTAAGAAAACTGGCACGTGTTACCCTCGTTAAATAAAGTTGATTTACCTTTTTACCTTTTTATAGTGTAGTACTACAATGGAACTTGGGTCATCTTCGGGTTAAAGGCTTTCATCATTTAAAATATAGAGAATCCTCCTTCAGCATTTTACTTTGCAGCAAAACCGGGCCCAATTTAACAACCTTGCTACACTTGTAGTTTACAAATATTGTTACTGCTTTAGGCCTGTGACACAATAGTTGAACTTGTACGTTTAATAAGTACACCTTGCCAACAGTTTAAATTAAATTGGAAGTGTATGACGAACTTTATGTGAAAGATGATTTTTCTTTTTACTTTAGGTGGGCTTATGGTATTGTTCTGTGGGAGATCATAACAATCGGTAGGTGTAGCTACAACATCACGGTGCAAAAAGGTTGCATTACAACCAATGGTAGGCGATTGCAAAACTTAACACTTTGCTGAAATGTTAATTGAGAACCACTCTGTGGTTGGTGTAGCTATCAGTTACTAAATAAGTTATCATGCACTCCTAGAAATGTCTGATAATGACCTTTGTTAGGTGACAGTGAACTGAAGTCAATGTTGAAAAATCGGATCATAACCATGATAAGTGATTAGTAAAAGTACTAAGTATTAGGTTGAACTAAAATTAACCACGTAGTTATGCAAGTGCTGCCGGGTCTTGGTTTTTAACTGTATCGATGTATACGTTTGTTATGTGAAAATTCCATGTAGTCACAGGCATTTAGCACTGTGTGCTTGAAAGACAAACTTGCGAAGCTCATAAACATACGTTATCGACTTCAAGATTCGGTACTAAAGCGATCAACTCCCTGATGAACACTCCCGCAAGCAAATTCTTGGCTACTTGCCTTGAGTTTTATGTATTTCCTTTGCCATTGATGTGAATTTGACTCCTGCAAGGTCGTGCAGAAAATATACCCACAAACCCTTTCGTAAATGCGTTAAATACACCCACAAACCCTTTCGGGTGTGTGGATCCGGACAAATATTAATATCGCCTGCACAGAAGAACAAAAACTCTTAATGATGACAAGAATATGTTTCGCTGCCTCACTCCGTTCGGCAGCAAATACTGGACAACAGCCATTGCATGGTAGTTTATGGTAAAACTAAACACTATGATGAAATATTAAGTGGCTGTAAGTTTTAACACTAAAATATTGGTTTGGACAGTTTTAACTCTTTTTCGTTCTCAAAGTCTATCAACAACTATCTTTCCCTTACAGTATCACTGTAAAAAAGGTTAACCCATTTTATGGATAGGACACCGCCCGACAACTTTTCATTCACTCAAGATTCGCTAAGTTAAAATGCAAAATTATTTCAACTAAGAATCTAGCAACAGGTTATTTGACAACTTTGGGAGTGAAAGGGTTACGGAATTAGTGACTCAAGTTAATGATACATTTTTTTATTAACAAATCTTCGACACAAGCCACGCTTTGGTAAAGTTTTAGAGAACAACACTGGAAAAATGTTCGTCGTTTTTCTTACATTGTACACTAACCAGGAAGTTGAACCCAATACGAAAGGGATAAATATATTTTACTTACTTAAGATAATTGATTGTGTAATCAGTTAATTGTTCATCATGTTAATTGGATTCCTCGTAGGAGGAGCACCCTACCCCTCGGTTGGAAATCACCAGCTTCTGTCTCTGCTCAAACAGCAGTATCGCATGGAGAAACCGGACTTTTGCTCCAATGAGATGTGAGTATATTATACACGATAGTAGTTATTTTATGACTTGGGTATTCACTTCTTTTATGGAGTGTTTACATGAGACAGGTTTTATCATATCAGATAATGTTTATTCAGCTTTTTCCCCGAAGGAATAAGGACACTGCTACAGGTTTCCCCAATTACAGCAGGTCCTTTGTAGGGAACAGGTGACAGTCCACAACACCGGCTTAGCCTACTCCTATCGATAAATGTGTGGGTCCTTTTAAGTCCCCCGATAAAACGTCGAAAGACTAGACCAACGGCTTAACGTCCCTGTCCACGGACGGTGTGGCGAAATAAGGCCGCCAAAAGTTCAACCCTCGACCAGGCCGGGGTTTCAAACCGGGACCTTCTGGTTGGCAGTCGATATCTTACCAACCTCCTCCAACCTTGCTCACACATTCATAATTTCCTTTAGAAGTGATTTAAGTCTCTGACTTGTCATTGTTTTGTGACTGAATGGTCCGTTTGACAACTAAACCTAAGTCTTAGAAAGTTTGGCGCAAGTTTCGATGTCAAAGTTTGTGTTGATTTGCATGCAATGATTTGGGATTACACTTGGCTAAACTTGTAATGAACACTTTAAAGGTTCTAAGAAGCTTGAGGCAACGTCTCACCGCATAATATCTAATATTATGCTTTAATGTGCGCTAATTCGCTAATGGCGCTTGGTACGTTTTCTAGTTTTAGGCCGGAGCGTTTATTTAAAGAGAGAACATTTGCTCTGCTTTTCTTCATCGGAAAACTTTTTGTTTAAATAAAACTTCGTCTAACTACTCATTGGCTGAAAAATTTGTAAGTGCTCTTTTTCAAAAATAAAATTAAATCGTTAAACATTATAACTACTACAATTTTTGGAGAAAAAACTTTATATTTACCGACTGTTTCTCTTGTACTGCTCCTATAGGGAGATCGTTCATTATGATAAACATTGTTGCCTCTTTACTTAACATGTCTGGCACACATTGTTGTTTTAAACTTCTCTTTTATACAACTATCGTTATTCTAGTGTCAGGTTGTATTCTATTACCATGATCTTAATTACCCACGGCTAGTTCCCATCTGGCCTTGTAGCTCAGTTGGTAGAGCAACGGTGATCTGTTCCGGAGGTCGTGGGTTCGTTTCCCGCCGGGGTCAGAGATTTTTCTCTTTCTTCGTGTGGGCCCATTTCCTTTTTGGGGCTTTCGCTCGGAAGGTATTACTTGGGATATTTGTAGACCACTTTATCTTATCATATTCATATCACTATGTCTGTATAGTAAAGGAACATACTAATGCTACGCCGATTACTGTTGCAATCTACCGCGTGACAACTTCAACTCATCACGTTTTCTATCTGATAGTTTCTATGTACGTTGAAGCCTTAGCTTGTGCAAACCTGGACACAGTTATTTATCACGAAGCCTTAGCAAAACAGTTCTTTAAGAAAATTTAAGACAAAAAAAATAAACTGCGCTCCTTGCTCCAAGACTTTTGTAGTGCGAGATAATCCTTGGAAAACAAAGAAATCTAAAACTACTGCCCGTAAGAACTAATCGTTTTGACGGTTTGCAACTCTTTTGCTTAAAAAGGGTGCAGTCTATCCAATCAGTTAACCGGATGTACTATTTAATGGGTTTATAATTTCGTAAAATTTATGCAATTTATTTTCCTTTTACTGCAAGGTGAATGATGTTTAATAAAGTTTTATTTCTTGTTTTTAGATACGATCTGATGACCAAGTGCTGGGAGGAGCTGCCGGAGAATCGTCCCACCTTCACGGATCTGCGCTTGGAGTTGGAAGCCATGATGAGCGTGGACAAAGCCTACCTTGATCTGACCAACATCGAGGAGACCACTGAGTATATGAACCTGGGCAGCGGTAGCGAGGATGAGGCGGTCGATGAGTTGGGCATCGACAAAGTGCGCATGTCTTTTCGCGAGAAGTCCGCTGTAACCGAGACGTCTTTTTAGACAGTTTGTTGTTTAGTATTCAAAGCTTTAGAACAGTTAGAAGCACTTTTATGCTTAAATATAAAAAAGAGAATAGAACAAAAATCATAGGTTAAGCTCATTAGCTTATAACGTTCATTACACAATTAGAGGCTATCGTTAATCATTTGTACCCGACATACTTTGCAGTAAGACAATTTACAAAGGCGGAACAAAAACTTAAACTAGTGCATGTTAGTGTCGCTAAATGTGCAGTCACAGTTGATAGAGCGAACTGGTTGTGAGGCTCAACAAACTTCAAAAGGAGTGTACAAAGCTGCTTTGTCTTAGGTTGAACAAACCGTGACAGTGCACATTGCTTTGTTCAATGTGTGAACACAAATATTCTTACTGGATAAATGCTTATATGCATTTCAATGTCTTTTGTGTTTTGTGCACCGTCAAGGCCAACGAACAAAAGAGATAGAGAGAGCAAAAACTTACAACAAAGAAACTGGCCGAGTTTCATAACCATTTTGCTCTATTAACTATGGTGCAATGCTTGGATATTTTACAAGTTTTCTTCTATGAATGACAATTAAGACATGATGAGAGGTCCCACGTTTTGGCGATAATATCTTCTTACCAGAGGTAGATTTGACTAAAACATCACGGGAATATGAACTTCTTCAATGATTTTGACCAAATTCCCATCCATTTCAGTCCCAGTCTCTCTCGCCCATTTCTTTATATATCAAAACATCATTTGTAGATTTTTCATTGGTTAATTATGAATCCTTTTATTAAAACTAAAAGGAAGTTAATCTTGAAAGAACCAAATGTTTTGTTCCTTTGAAGTTGGTTTGGAGACAGTCGGAGTGACAACCTTGCGTGGTCTGAAAGGGATAGTTACATTCACCGCACTTGAGGTTTTCGTCTTTGAAAACAATTAAGTTTAAGTAAAGCCTGTTACTACAGTCAAAACTGCATCGAAACGCCACGTAATCGTGGGTAGGGCATGGAAGTTTAAAAATTGACATAGCCTTCAGTTATTTGATAATTTTGACATACAATAACGATACATTTAATATGGTAGTCTCCAAGAATTGTTAAATGTTTTCTCCTAACAATTTTTAACTACTGATAAAGATTTAGTACGTAAATTGCTTAAACACGATGTTCCAGTAAAAAAAACAGCGGCTCCGGGGACTTCACGCGTTCAGTTGACAATCATGAGTGAATATCTCCGATTCTTCGCTTTATGTTGCTTTCAGCACGAAATTCAGTCAAAATCAAATAGATTATCTGAATACAAACTATCGAAATTTGAGCTGTCGATATTGCCTAAAGCTAGCAGCCATCACCAAACTACTACAATGCTTTGAGACTCCAGTCCCTAAAATTTAGTGTTTTGGAAGGAGAAGGCATACAGATTTATCTCGGTGTAAAAACCTCACAACTGACGTCATAGGGTTCCCTGAGAGGTGCACAAATGATGTCACAGTGTGAGCAATGAAGCCTTGTTCTGTAGCCGAGGATTAGCGATGCGGTGCATACTTACACTCATACTCTACAAAATTTACTTTAATTATGGGAGGTGAATTGACGTCATTAGTTTGCTCGACGTCTGGTTAACTCCCATAACTAAAGCATGTTTCCAATCTATGAGCAGATTGTGGGGGCGATTTATCGCCTTCACCGCTGGTGAACCCAGTCTGACGTTAGTTGGACTGGGTGACGTCAGTCGTGGGTTCTTACACCGAGGTAGAGCCTGACTTTGTCGTAGCTGCAAAATTTGAATTTTTGATTTGGAGAGAGGGGCATAGCATTTTCTACTCGAACCTCATGTTTGAACAAGTCTTTATGTATAAAATCATGTATTAGTAGACAAATGTAATGTTTATACTTCATGTATTGAACATGGTACAGGAACGGTGATAAGCTAGAGAAAACGTGCCCCGAGAACGGCTTGCAACTTTGACTTTTAGAAAGTCATTTGGCGTGATTTCTTGAAGGTCTCTCGGCTCGAGTCGATTCAAACACATTCTTGCCAAACAGAGTCTCCTCCTGGTTTGTTAGACGGCGGAAAATTAAGTCTTTATTTCTAATGCCGGACAGATTTTCGTTTGTAAGGAAATATAAGAATATAGTTGTTTCCTTGCAATTTTTTTCGTGTTGATTACAGTTTTTTCTGTTTCCTCCATTGCATTGCATTGTATTGTATTGTATTGTAGTGTAGTGTAGTGTAGTGTAGTGTATTGTATTGTATTATATTTTATTTTATTGTATTGTATTGTATTGTATTTTATTGTATCGTATCGTATCGTATTGTATCGTATCGTACTGTGTTGTGTTGCATTGTATTATAATGTATTATATTGTATTGTATTGTATTTTGTTCTTATATTGTATATTATTTTATTGTATTTTACGCTGTTATTTTACGCTGTTTAAGGAGGTTTGAATGCTTACAAACATACAAGTGTGCAAGCAAACGTGGCATTAAAAGCTACTGCAGTCGTACGGAGCTAAGTTCTGGCTTAAGGTCGTAGCCCAGCACCGACAAGATCACTTTCCCTCCCCTCCATAAGTCAGATAATTGCCCTTACTTAAATGAATTGATGTCTATAGAATGTAAACTGATTAATGACAAAAATCTTCAGCGAAGAACACTTCCTAATAAAACATTGAATGTTCAATTGAAAACTTGTTTTTATTACGGGATGTTCAACAAAACCCTTATTTTGAGGCCGGGCTGAACGTTTTCAAATATTTTGGGATTTCAGCCTCAAATGTTCTTAAAGTGTTCTAACATATATCAGTTAGTACACGTAGTGGAACATAAGTATACACTAGCACAAATTAGCTGGAGGCGGAAATTAGCATGTGCACCATATACTTTTGTTCTGTCAGGCCTGACACTATTTATCTAAAGATATATCCCCTGCAGCGATGTATACAATCTGCAATCAGTTTTACATGCAATAAACATAAGCTATATAACACGTACATTTAGCTAGTTGGTTTGAAGTAAAGCAACAAAATAACAGTGAAGAGATCAATTGTTTCTATAAATTTGAACTGTATTTGAAAACAAAGTTCTTCTCCTCAGCCTCAGGTATATTATTAGGGATGTCAGAATATAGCCGAGTGTTTAGCGCTCGTGCGTCCCACCTCTGTGGACCCAGGATTAAATCCCCGGCTTCGAATGTGACTCCGAGGGTTTTTCTCCTGGTTCTCCGGTTTCCCAAAATTGACTTTCACGCCAATATCTGTGTCGTCGAGCGATTAAACGCAAGCACCTGGCTGGGAGAATGGGCAACCACTCCCAGCACAACGACGTTAAATCAAGTATTTTTTTTAAAATTAGCATACTTTTTAAATTTTGGGCAAAACTCAGCCACATGTAAAGATTCTTATATTAAAAAGAGTGTATGTCTTTGGTGAATGCGTTAGTGAATATCGTTCCTCTTTGAACGATAACTTTAGAAACTGCAACATTTTCGAATCACTAAACAGAGCATCAATGAATCGGTAATTTTCACAGCCGAACTGAACTTGCTCAAATGTCTGTATCCGATAACCCTGCAAGAACCCCCGATTTAATTGAACTTCATTGTTTGTTTTATAGCAATTACAACTAAAAATACTTGCTTTCAATCTCCAGGAACAGCATCAATAATACACACTTTGCCTTCAAATCTTTTATCAGAAAAGTCTTTATGAAACAAAAGTTCACAAAACCAAAAACTTCAAGTCTCGAATGCTTTGGTGATGGTTGGCAGAGAATCTTGTTCCTCTTTCCGGTGCCGTTTTACAACTTTTCGACTATAGCAAGAATGACCCATTAGTAGGCACTCGAATCTATCCGCAGAACGGCCAGCATAGCTGTCAACTCACCCGCATTGAGCGGATGTCACAGGATTCCGAGCATTATCACCCGCTCACCCGCATGGCAGTTGAAATTACCTGGTTTCCATGTTTTCTAAATGCGTGTACCCTAGTGCCAATCGTTTTCCTACGACACTTGAAAACGAAATTCAAATTTCCATTTTCGTTTTCTATTTACGTACAACTTTGGAAAACGAAAATCAAGTTTTCTTTTTTATTTTCCGTTTTCACACAACATTTGAAAGCGAAATTCGAATTTCCGTTTTCGTTTTTCTTAGACATAGACAAAGGGAACTTGAACTTGTATTCCATATCTTGTTTACCGGAATCATCGGAAAGTCCGATATAAGCTTCTGTTTTCGCTTTCCGTTTCCCTTCGACATAGGACAAGGGAATTATGCTTTCCCGGGCGTTGCTAGGTGGAGTGGGGATTGGGCACTATAAAGTCAAAATGGCGAATTCGACGGAAGATGGTTTTTACTTTGTTCACGGCGAAGGCCGTAATCGCATTGAAAGAAAGGTGAAACATGAACTGGTTGACATATACAGGTTGGCTTCAATGTTTGAGGTAAGTTTTATATTATTATTAATAATAATAATAATAATAATAATAATAATAATTTATTGGACTTATATTGCGCAAATATCAATACAAATTTTCAATTGCGCATTACAATGAAAAACTATACATAAACCTTGAATACATAGTTAATACATTAAATGAAAGGCA
>JAOBYE010665294.1:0-11780 GCA_025403585.1 Parazoanthus swiftii
ATAGCCAGAAGCTATAGCTTCAAGCCTTGAAGTAACTATTACTAAAACTGTTTTACTACATGTACAACATTTTTTTTAACAACAGCAAACTGAGTTGCCCTTAGCAGTTCTTGACAAAACATTTACAGCAAACTCGATGACAACAGAAATTTGACAATTTTCCAAACTTATTATGTCTGCGACGTACACTCGTGTGTTGGTTGTCAGTAAGCAAATCATGAATTTCGTGTTATGTTTCTTTCATCTGCAAAGTACCA
This sequence comes from Parazoanthus swiftii, assembly GCA_025403585.1. Taxonomy (NCBI): domain Eukaryota; kingdom Metazoa; phylum Cnidaria; class Anthozoa; order Zoantharia; family Parazoanthidae; genus Parazoanthus; species Parazoanthus swiftii. Next base: position 258 of record JAOBYE010665294.1, read on the forward strand.
CATTCCAAATACAACTAACAAAAATTAACCCGAATGCGTTCGTATGTTTATTAACTGACGCACTATTACGGTAGATGCAGTACAACCTATCATTTTTGTACCCTAAAACCAGGAAATTCATAGCCTTTCTCAGACCATTTTTCATGTTATTTGAGCAAAAAAAATGCTGATTGCTGACCTTTACTGCTGGGCAAAAAAGACCTTGGGTGTCTCACATCCAGTGAATCCTGACACCTCTTGCTTTTCCAGGGGGGGCAGTTGGTCACTATATTGACTGCTGTGCTGGACATTAGCCACAGCTACAGAATAACAGGTGATTAGTTCAGTTAACTGGGAAAGTGCTACACCAGATCATGAAGTTCAACTGACCAACTGGCAACAGAAAATTACTTGTTAGTAAAACTTAATGCAACTGTTTCAAAACGGGGATAGAGAAAAAAAAACAGGTGTGTCAAACATGGGCCACTTTCTTTTATAGACCTCTACTCATGTACATACATCCATTTTATGGCATCGTATTGGAATGAACAAGTTTGTCCATAGAGCCTCAGCAGCACTTGACTTACCCATGGTAACTTCTAGTCCATATGTAGTTTTGTCATTTTCAGTACCAAGTTATTTTATATTAAAACCTTGCAAAAACTGTCTGTACCAATTTCAGTATGTCATATATTGATGCAGAACTCTAGCATGTGTCATACTGTACTAAAAAAACAATCCCAAATTTGGAAGCATTTTAACTGAACATATAGAAAAATCACACAGTATCCATTCCAGTCATAACATTCAATATTTAGCCCAGTTCAGATGTTGCACTAAATTTTCAATTAAATCAAATTCTGACAAATTTAATTTAATGCATTTTGGACAAAGGTAGAGAATATACCCAATTATTTCAAGAATTATACTAATTACAGATCCTCTAATTGTTATTTTATATATTAAGTTATGAACTGTATAGTTACATAATATTCATACCAATGCATATGTTTTCGTTATTTGGTTTGAATCCTGTCCTTGAATGAGAAGTTTGAATGCTGCTCCACCTTCCGCTTGTGCCAGCAACCTTCTGGTTATATAACTTTCCCCAGAGTAGTTTCTGTACAAGTTTTAGCAGGATCGATGCATGGGTAAGACTGATAGCAAATTTCATTAATACTGAAGAAGTGCTGTCCAACTTCTTCAGAAAATGTAGGAAAACCATTTGGCTTTATAAAATAACTAACAATTGCCCCTCCCCCTCTTAATTTCAAACCAATTTTGTTTAGAAAAGACTATTATTTTTCATTTTTGTGGATATAGCGGTAGTCAAAACTGCACTCAAATTGCAATAAATGCTATATAAGAGACATCCAAAAATGAAAGTTTTCAGGCGAAGAACACAGGCCCCCCCACAAACTTACACCTTTGACACTCGTGTGGTGCCTCCCACAGTAAGGGCGGCAAGAGGGGGATACACCCTATAATTAGAAATTTGGGGTGCTCCTGGTACATTTTATGGATTGAAATTGGCAAGTACCTGTACAGTATTTTTAGAGACTTGATTATTTAGGTCGGACAAAGTGTTAAAACAACTGGTAGTTTTAAAGGAAAATCTGGATCCTTGCCCATTTCTGGGACTGTGTCTCAACTTGTACTGTTTTATAGCCTCTGAACTCATGAAATTTAAACTGAACTCTTGAATGGGACTTAGATAAGATATTTATAGAAAAGGTGGTCACATCTAAAACTCCACTGAACAAAGGTGGACATTTGATATGCAATTTTATAAGCTGCTAGTTGATAATCCAAATTTGGTAAATTCCACTCATTTTTAGGGTATGAAATGTAGTCACTCTTCTAGGTCAGAGGTATTTTTTCAGGTGTAAACTTTTTTACAGTTTTTTCTAATGAGCTCCCCTGACTTTCAACCTAGGGTGTAACCATTGTGTACCTCTCTTCCCTACTTAAGTCTGGATCTGCCCCTGATATGTATTTAATCCATATAGCTAACATTGGCTCATTTAACTAAGCTACACTGTATTCTTGGCTCCATTCTACAGTGTACCCACATAAGTGAATTATACACATACACGTAACAAAGTGCTTCTGTACCTGAATAGGATGCACTTGGGTCTGTCAGCATCAGTACATATCATGTGTTTGTATAGGTTCACAGCACCCTCTTTTGTGTCACTACAAATATTGCCACCCTTTGTTGCCATGGCTTCACTTGATCCATTAAAGGTGCCAAGACTCTTCCGGCATCGGCGACACTTTACCCAAACAACTGATTGGCCCTTTTATTGTTAGGAGGGAAAAATCACTCTACATTATACTATCAGACCATTACTTAAGTTCTAACTAGCAGTTATGCTATTTTTAAACTAACTATTAGTACTAAAAAAAATAGCAAATTGTTTTAACTTTGCCATGTGAGGTCTTTTTGCTAATTCCTTTTGAAGTTTTTACAAGGCTATCATACATGTACCAATGTTTTGTACTTCATTGTTGATTTTTAGTAATAACAACAATGATAATAATAATAAAATGTTCTTGTGATGCATAAATTAAGAGTATTACACAATATTAAACTTATTTTTGGCATGCAATCATCAATTGACACTAATGATTACATCCGCGGCTGGTTATCTGGAGTGCACATAAAGTGGCCTGTAAAATAATGACAAAAAATTGCTTGGTTCAAAACTGTAGATTTGAATGCTAAAAGTGTAACAAATTTCAAAGGTGAAATGATACGAGGTATGAAATGGCAAAAAATCATTGTCAAGGCAACAGTAATTCTTTATTAATGCCCATTAATTTCAAACCCCGGAGTATGGTTTAAATGACAAACACCTGAACTAAATGAATACTATCATTGTTCATTGTTGAGGGGTGAACTACAAGGTAATCGCCTCCAACCAAACAGTCCATCTCCTGTGGACCAACTGTTGCCATGGTAGCAGATGTATGGTCATGACTATGGCAATACCAGTTCATTGACATCTTCTGCCAGTTGTCTGATGGAAGTTGTAGCACTCTTGTGAACCCCCTGAAATAATATCAAATGTATTTTTGTAAGCTATATTTATTGGATATTTAGTACATGTAACTTCATGTCTTTTGATTGATTGTTTGAAACATACTGTAACTCCATACTGAATCTTATTTGCTTTCTTTTAACTAGGGGGAAAAGCTACTAATTGTGGTCTAATTAAAAGGTTTTTATTCAAGAATACTTTGAAGAACAAAATTCTTCCAACCTCTTTACAATGAAACTATAGAGACAGTTCAGGAGAATCCAGCAACAGGTCATAGTTGGTTTTTTGTGCTTAGAGGGTTAAACAAAAGTTGACATTTGTGGCTTACTTGTGCAGTATAACAATCTGATTCCTGCATGACCTGCACAATACCCTGCATGGTTTACTTTGCTTCAGCATTTTCAGTTCAGTGTTAAGTGTACTGCCATCCAGTGGCCAGTCGTTGGCATGCGGAGAGTCATTCTTAAGTGAAAGTCTCATATGCAGTTCATTTTTGCCAGCCACACGGAGGGCCTGACATGACTGGGGAACAACAGTGATCTCTCCTGCATTGTAATAACAATATAAAATAATAATAATAATAATAATAATAATAATAATAATAATAATAATAATAATAACAAAAATAATAATAATAATAACAGCAATAATAATAAAAAATAATAATAATAATAATAATAGTAATAATAATAATAATAATAACGAATTTGCTTTTTGCAAACTTGGGCGGCGCACACCCAACCAAAATATTGGTGAGTTACTGGGTACACGCTGAAGGAAAGGGGATTTCAACGGAAGGGAGCCGAGTCAGTAATGAACAACCATTTCAAAAGTATTGACGAGTCTAAACAGAGAAAGGGTGAACAGCATAGAGTATTAAAGGGACGAACAGATCTCACGGCAGTTGAACTAAAATGTCAAGCCGATTACCGTACCTGGCAGCGGAAATTTCACTTGGGGTCCAGTCAGACCAGTGCCAGCCGAGGTTTGTTTTCCTCGATCATCGCGCTGAACCACTATGGTGTGTGGACGAACGTAGATCCTGATCTTCCTAATTTTATCCTTATCTTTATTTGACTTTACTTGGATCAATTTGGAGGGGTTTAAAACCAGCTGAACAGCGGCGATGTTTCTCTTTGCTTCCAACCACAACAAAACTCCACGTGCATCGTCCTCCGCCATCTTGAATTCGTTACCAGGCTTTCGTGGGTTCTCGAGGACAAAAAAGAGAAAGAGGGGGTGGAGGTGGGGAAAGAAAAACAATCTCGGAGGTAGCTATTTTAAAACCGATTTTTATTTTGGACACGTTCTTCCGAAACGTAACCGAAATAATCACTGCTTGTTTACGGAAGGCTAATCAAATATCCCAAAAGGAGATGTTTTTTGAAAATATTTTCAATGAAAACAGTCATAGGGCAAAGTATAAATCACACAACTATGTTATAAAGAAAGAGAGAATTGAGTTTTCTTTAGAATTCCATCCAGAAGAGATCAACGCCAGCAAGCTCGGACTGTATTTTAACCGAAATTACTCTGTTTCTTTGTCATGGCAACTTTCAAGTGGTGGTCTAGCAACACACACGCAAAACTAAGATCCTTTGTGCTTTATCAAAAATAATCGTGATATAATAGAGAGCATTGTCCGGTTTGTCCGTGTTGCTGTAATTATGTATATTTGCGAGACGGAGAACATAAACATATGTGAGTGAGACAGACTGTTTGTATCGCTGTTTGTAACTAGTTCTACATGTAGTTCTGGATACAAGTAATGGTAACATGTTTGCACTTTGAAGAAAGCATGTTGACATCAGAGATAGTCCGTGAATAAAACAAGAATCGGGAAAATCACTATACATATGTGTATGTGTGGGTGTGGGTGTGTAGATCTATTCTAAAAACTGTTCTGAAATGCCTCGCGCGTTGAGCAAATTTTCCAACAAAGTTTGATATTGCCGTGTGCTTGGCAGCCACGCTGGAATCTCTAGTACACTGACTGAGCTCTTTGGCTTCGAAAGCACTTTTTCTATGACAAAAGCTAAAGCTTGAAATGTCAGCCGTACTGATAACGTTGTGGCGATTTCCACCTTTGTTTTTTTACTTAATCGCCGATACCTGGCAACTAGTTAATTTCCCATAAACTATTCTTCCATAATACACCTGTTCTCGGTAATTCACCTGTCCACTCGGGCTCATTTGCGAACTGTATTTGCAGTAATTTATTGAATAGGCGAGATAGTTTACATATCAATACTTTTCATTAGAATTGCTAGAAAAGTTGCTATTTTGAAACTAGTACTGTGAATAAAATATCGAAAATATTAAGAAAAACCCTGCAAATTCCTTGCACTTTTTTGCATTTTACATTATGGGAAAGTTTTTAGACAAGAAAACGACAGGGTGCTATACATAAAAACGAAAAGGCGCTGAGAAAAAACGACAAGGTGCAGCGGTCTCGTTTTGGCCTAGCTAAAACATTGAATTTAGGGTTTGTTGTGCCAGACACGACTGGGAAACTGCAGCGCTGTTATTGTCTGCAAATAAGCCTTACAATAATTCTTAATTAACAAGTTGAAAACAAGAAACTATTAAAGAATTCGTATAGCGGCAGCCAATTGCCAACTATATTCAAATTTCTTTGTAAAGCAAGTAAAACTAATTTTATTTTCATATAATTGGCGTTTTTTCCTCTGCAAGAAAAAAATTAGTCACTTCAGGTAACAGTGCGCATGTCAGCTAGAGGAAATTCGAGAGAGTACTAAAACGATTTCCGCAAGAATTCTTTTTCATTCCAACCATCCTGCCATAATCTGTACGTTGTATAAGATCTGCTTCGACCTTATAAAAAAAAATTCCTTCGCGATGCAAGCAGGCAGCAGTTACTTTGATAAAGACGCCCCGACACTTGTTATCCGGAGTTTATTTCAGAAATACGATGTCGATGGAAATGGCGTTCTGTCCGAGATGGAACTTATTCGTTTTCTACAAGGAGATCTTGGCCTTTCAAAAGCGCAAGTCGACATATACACCTTAATACTGGATAAAGATGGCGATAAAATCATATCGTTTGACGAGTTTCTCTCTTGGTTCCGAAGTGGTGAACACTTTCACCTCATTGACAACAACTCACGGTATTCTCTGATTTGCAAAGCTGTTGATTTGTTCAAGAAATTTGACGCTGATAACAGTGAGACCATAGATCGAGCCGAGTTTAGGAACCTGATGAAGTCTCTGGGACACACGAAAATCAATTTCGACAAAGCATTATCAGAGCTGGATCAAAACGGTGACGGGGTGATTTCTTTCTGGGAGTTTCTAAAATGGCTGAACTGGGTTCCAATGGAAAACAACTGATCTTTAATTATGGTACTGAACGTCGGATCTTCAGGGAACTTTACAAATAACAAACAAAAAACTTTGTAGTTAGTATACCTAACGATTTTGGGGATTTCTCGAACAAGACACTTTAAAACATCTGTTTAGCTATAAGACTAACAACTAAGAAAACACTTTCCGAATTTGCTGATACTACAAAGTAGAAGCAAACGTTTCATTTTAAATACATCAGTTACATCTTTCCTTTCGCAAACGTCCTTTGGAACAGATTTTAAAAATTAATGGTTCAAAACAACGAGAGGCGTTCCCTTGATAAAATATATATTTGTTTTTCCACTGATAAATGCCTCTTTTGGAGGGAGAGCTTAAATTAATTGACGTTGTTAATTTTTTGACAATCAAGCTGATTCTAACAAGTTTCCACTGTTATTCATAATTAATTTTAGCGTTGCAGCTGAGTAAAGTTTTAGCATACTTTTAAATATTTCAGTGCACTGCCGATTTCAGTGCTGTCTAACAATGTGGGAGAAGCTTCACAGAGCAGTTTTTAATGCAACTAAAATTACTCCTGAGTAGAAAAAGGCTAAATTGAATAAAACGGGGAAACCACCAATATAAGTTGCTTGAGTATACTGTATGAGTTTTAAAACTTTCTTTAAGTATTGATAAAAAATGAATTGATTAAAAATTTTAAGGTGTTTTCAGCTTCAATCAAACTGTTCAAGTCAAATCATATTCCAGAAACGATCTGAAAATTGTTTGCTCTATGCAATTCAAACAGGTGTGCAGAGCCAAGAAAGGTTCATTAGAGCCGCGAGAGAAATAAGACAGGACTAAGCAATTAAAACGCTATTTACGTTAAACTGGAACTGACCCATTTATACCATTTTCACGTCCAAGGTCACTTTCAGTCAGTCGATACAGACCAGGACACATATATACTGCGTAGACTATTCAAACGGTTGAAAACATACAACTCAAAAGTTCAAGAAAACAGTTCTGCATGCCCTTCGCGTCTTCTTTCATTTTCCCTGTTTTCCCAGTTTCTGTGAACCGTTTCAACGCCTTCCCTCACTACTGTACGCCATCCAGTCCGGTCGTTCGCCAGCGTCTCCAGCTTCTGAAGACGTGTCTTAAATAAGTCCAGCCTTAGTTGCGGCTACGCTAAGACGCGATTAAGTTAAGACGCATACTTACATTTTTGTATCGTTTATTTGAGCAGTTCGCGTCTAACGTAAATCGCTTCTTAGCTTCAAGTAGTCGCATTTTATTTCCTCTCGTATAAGCGGCCCTTTTGTTTGTTATTCCCTTACTCTAGCCAGATTTAAACTTAAAACTCCATAATCAGACGTTTTTACAAATTACTACAAGCCATGCATTTACTGACAGTAACAGCCTAACCCATCAATAGAGAAAACCTTTGATTTGACCCTATATAAATGCAGTAAACTGAAATTCGGAACAGTTTATTCCGTGCAGAAGTAAACCTACCGGTTTACAGAGTCAATCCACTGAGTTCAGTTGAGACTAACTTTGCATCTGAGCCAGTCAAGTTTAATATTAACCAGTTTCAGTCAAAAATCAACTGAATCAAGTTCGATTCGAAGTAGCACGACGTCTATAACAATCCTAACATGTTTTTAGGAAAAAAAGCTCCAGATCGTAAAGAGTGAACATTCGTCAATGATTATTAATTAAGCTAAAATAGAATCTACATCATGTTCAAAACCACATTACACAAGGTTTTAATTTTACATTGAAGTTATGATCCTTTTCTGTAAACTCGCCGCTAGATTTCCTTTTCTGCATACACGTAATTCCATGACACACGTCATCATCATTGCGTCATCAACTCTATTGTCAAGTTACCTATATCAAAATATATTGATTATCTGGAACAGGAAGAAACTACTTTATGTGTGCTGGCCGTTCTTAAGTTTGACGGCTCAAAATAAAAGATTTTCCTTGTCCTTTGAGGCCGGCTTACATCATGAAGCCACGACAAGTCCGCAGTTGCTCTAAACATTAAATTCACTTCCGTGGGACACGAGGAAGATGCACGATTTTCTTTCGAACACTATAAACATGAGTATATTTATCTGCGCATGCAAGCATCGAGTATGAACGGGTGACCAAGCCTCACTCGGTCGCTACAGCGTTGCATGGTACTCTATTCTCTTTTCTGCGACACTCTCTCAATCATTCACTTGTTAAGACAAATCAGTACTTGTCGCTGTCGTTTTTTGCCAGATATGTCGCGCTAATAGATGAACAAATGGTTCCAGACCCTCGAATCAATATTTGGTCGTATCAAGGAAAGACAATAATCAATATACAAATGGATTATAAGTATCGGTCAGTATTAGTTATTAACGTGCATGCTGAGTCACCAATTGAGTCACCGCATACTAATGGTCAACTAATTAATATGCATAACTACGTATTTTGTACCAAGGGAAAGAATCCTATATAAAGGGATAAACTTTCTCACCCGAGTGTACGAGATACAAACTTGGAATACTCTTGGTTGACAAGCTGCTCTCAGAAGTCCATAAAAGCACATTGACAGTGATCTAAAGAAATCAGTATTTTCTCACAATGCAAGCAGGTATCAGTTACTTTGACAAAGACGCCCCAACACTTGTAATTCGGAGTTTATTTCAGAAGTATGACGAGGATGGGAATGGTACTCTATCTAAGGAGGAGCTTGGCGGTTTTCTCCAGGGAGACCTTGGACTTTCAAAAGCGCAAGTCGAAATGTACGCCCTGATTTTGGATAAAGATGGAGATAAAATCATCTCGTTTGACGAGTTTCTGTCTTGGTTTCGAAGTGGCGACCACTTCCGCTTGATTGACAACAACTCGCGGTATTCAAAGGTTTGCAAAGCTGTTGCTTTGTTCAAGAAATTTGACGCTGATAACAGTGAGACTATAGACCGAACCGAGTTTAAGAACCTGATGAAGTCTCTGGGACACAAGAAAATCAACTTCGACAAAGCTTTGTTAGAGCTGGACCAAAATGGTGACGGAGTGATTTCGTTTTGGGAGTTTCTGAAATGGTTGAACTGGGTGCCATTATAGGCAAATCTTTGAAACCAAAGACGCACGACAACTTCGTTAATCACCTGATTATATTTGTAGAAATATTACCTTTATTTAACTTTAACAAGAAATTATAACATAAACTTGTTAAGAAATTTTATACCGTTCGATTAATTATAGCACAAATTGTCACAGTTCTGGTGTACACTTCATCTGGTTCGTGTTGTTAAATACACTCTTCAGTCTGTTTTATAAGAATATATTTTATAAGAATATCGAGGCTGAAATTTGCAAAACTTTAAGGATATTTTAATACAAACTTGAGAATGAAATTGTGAAAAGAATATAATTTCGTGCATTGAAGATCTGTGAATACAATACAATGCAACAATAAGTTTTTTTACTTAATAACTGTATAAAGTTATTTTTTCTCTAAACGACAAACTAGCCAACGAACGAAACACTCTTCACTAACGATAGCCAAATGTTCAATGATAAGCGGTTAAAGTCGTGTATTTGTGCAGTACAAAGTATGTACAATGCAAAAGACGTGAACTAAACCGTAACCAATACCCCAATATATACTGACATCCTTAAATGGAAATGTCATAAGTTTAGAAAAAATCAAGAATATTCAGCCTTGGCCGGAAAAACATAGTTCTTCTAATAAAGAAAAAGCGAAAAGAAAGAGTGTATTCCTTTTTCCGTGAGCGTCATCTCTTTTACAGTTACTATATCACTGTGTTGCAGTCACTTGAGGTATGTTTTTACATTGTTCTATTTATTGTTTCAGATGAGCCTTCCATCTTCCTACCTTCTTCACGGCATAAGTTGATTTCTTCACGAAAAAAGTAACTTCACGGCATAAGTTGATTTCTTCCTAACAAAAGTTAACTTCTTCACGACGAAAGTAACTTCTTCACGGCAAAAGTTTACTTCTTCACGGCAAAAGTTGATTTCTTCACGGCAAAAATTAATTTCTTCACCGCAAAACTTAATGATTCTTCACGGCAAACATAATTTCGTCACGGCAAAACTTATAATCAATTTCTTCATGGCAAAAGCAGTAAGTTCCTTCCGCAGCAGAACTTAATTTATCTACGACCTTGGATATCATCAGGGTTCATTTCTTCATCTGAATTTCCAGAAATTGTCAGTGGGTCAAACTGCAAATAAATCAAATAGCATTTAGAAAATCAGCTATTTTGTTTTTACCAATTTGTGACGCATCCTCAACCTTGCATTTTAGTTATATGTTATTAAATGGCGCACGAGACAGATTTGACCAGGAAGATGATAACAAAATAATTATAATGATAAAACAACGACAACAACAACAACAATAATAATAGTAGTCAATAATAATATAATAATAGTAATAATAAATATATCCTATTAGACGGTTAAGTATGTACATAATCAGTGGCATGATCAGTGCTGTTACCGGTTCTTGCAGCGTAAAGGACGATTAACGATATCCAGTCATACCACAAATTAAAGATATTTATTGTACGATTTTTCTCTGCTGGTTAACCAAATATCAGAATGCAGGATTATTGTACTCGTTCCAGGCCTAAGTATGGGTTTTTGTACTCCATTGACTGGAGTTATATTGTTAACTTTTGGAGGGTTTCCCACTTGACCGGTCTAGCTGGTTGAACCAGTCAGTTCTCATATGAAACGCACAAGTTATCTGAACTGGCCCAGGCCAGACCAAGTACCAGAATGACTTGGTTCCGTTTAGCCAAAGCGTGGGAGTTTGCGCCTTAAGATGATATTACATGAGAAGACGATTTTTTGCGCAAAACTGTTGCATTATAAATTGAGATCGTGTAACATGGCGCACGGTTACAATTTTTAGCGCTTTTTCGTTGCGGCAGCGCGTTGCAAGTTTTTGAATGGTGTTCAAAAGCGCACAACATTGTTTTCATGTTGCCCGGAAAGAGAGAACTCGTTCGCTTTTACCCAGTTGCACTAAATCAATTTTTCGCGCAACAACGTTGCGCTAAAAATCCCCCGGGGGGAAGTACTCCTTGGAATTTTTGGTGGGGGTGTGCCGCCCGCATCACCAAATCCAGACCCAATTTTAGACCAAAAAATGCCATTTTCCCCACCCGTTTTCAGA
>JAOBYE010665405.1:0-11779 GCA_025403585.1 Parazoanthus swiftii
CCACCCTCCCCCCTTCTAAAAAATGAATGCTCCCTTAAATGCTTCTCCATTGCCTTAAAGGTTTCCAATTCCGGCTCATCGACCCAAGTCCAACTGACACCACTTCAAGTATTTGCACTTGAGACTGACAAACTGTTGTCGCTCAGTGATGGCTGTGTGTCGTTAAACCGCTTTGCCCCTGCCTACCAGCAGCATTATGGAAGACCTTGTAGAGCTTCTGATTATGGATATAATCGGATTGTCGAAGTGCTGAACGCAATTCACCAAGTGGTGCGGACGCTTGGCAAAGGTTCAGAAAAAATGGTGGTCTCGGTGGAAGGAGACGTGGCTCTAGACATCGAACCAGCAGCAACAAGTGAGTATCTAATTATCCTGCAAAAAGAGCCCAGTATTTGTGGATGTATGCTCAACAATGAAAAAGTACACGACACGCATTTGGTCGAGCGGGTTAAGATAAACCGTGTTTTTTCAAATATCTTAATCTGCACTTTGCTGAGCAAAATGGGTTCAAGGTATTTGAAGTTGAGTAGTAAAAGAAACTTCAAAGCTTAGTTAATAGAGCGAAATGTTCGGCCAGTTTTTTTGTTATAGGTTCTTGTTCTCAATCTCTTTTGTTCGTTGGCCTTGACGATACACCAAACACAAAAGTTATTAAAATACAAATGAACAACTAAACAGTAGAAACATTTGGGCTCACACATTGAACAAAGCAATGTGCACTGTTAAGGTTCGTTTAGCCTAAAACAAAACAGTTTTGAACATTTCTCTTGAAGCTTATTGAACTTCACAACCAGTTAGTTCTAACAGCTTTGTTCAAAGTGGATAATCCAAAATGTTGGAAACAAAGTTCTCACGTCGCATTTTGCACGAGCCGAGCCGAATGCCAGTGAGGTGGAACAGTGCACTGGCCTTACATTTGCCATAAATGACATGTGTCGTTTGAATTGAATCCTAGTCACTTATCAAGATTCTTTGAAAAATTGTCGTGTTTGATCGGGTACTGATTAACTTTTATTCTGTGTATTCTAATTTATTTACCATTCAAACTGACATATTGGATCAGTATTGTGATTCCTATGTTCATGGATCGAAACTGTCAGGGTGTCGAGGGAGTTTATATTCTCCTATCATACAACTGTGGTACACACTGGAAATGCTTTGGTTTAGTGTAGTGGAAAGCCAATATTTCAGGTCACGAAACAACGGGTGATTTTCCACCAGTCAAATGGCCTTAGCTCAGTCACGACATCTTTCCCTAACAAAGAAAACAAAGAGATTTGCTTCGACGCTCTCTCACTCTGGTCGATCGTTAACAAATGACCTACAGTATACTATTATTCGGATGTACTGAAGGAAACATGAAATTTAAAGAATGAAAGCTTAGTTGATTGTATTCCAGTACTGTAGTTAACTGGAGCAAAAAGTGAGATCCCCTTAGTGGTAACTATCTTTATTATAATCTTTAGTATTATGACTTGTGTCCACGTATGTTAACTGTAGGTTCATCACGCCCACCTTCAAGACAACAGACACCCACGAGTGCTGGAAGTAGCATTAATGGTGAATCGGATTCAGATTCAATTGTTGTTGAGGAAGGTACAGCGCTTTAAATGTTAGAGAGAGAGAGAGAGCTGGAAGAACTTATTGAGGCGTTAAAAGCTTAAAGCCAGTTTAGGGTTCTGAAAGATAAATCGATTTACTGTACTGTAGCAGGCATATTAAACGCTTGATTTGATCTTAAACCGGTTGAAGTCGTAATATGGTTTCTAGTAAGGAATCAGTTTCACCATTTGTAAAATATAGCTTTTCGAGTTTTTTAATGCTTTACTTATAAAACGATATCTTCCTAAGAGAGAAGTTTATGCAATGCATAAAGCTGGTATACTGTATTGTTGGTTGTTGGGGAAGAATCGTTCAAACATAGATTTAAGATTTAGGCATTAGTCACATAATTTAGAGTCAGCATCAACTAAGATTGAATAATGAATAAGAAAAATGGTTGAAAAGTAGCAGTTTATCTGACATACGGTATTTGATTTCCCCACTGTTTATTTCTGTCTTAAATCAAAACTATTTTGTAACAAATCAGCATTAGACTTTTAACTGAGTTTGCTGTTATCCTCCATTTCGGGGTAAATTCGCGTTGTATGAAGTTTGAACAATTATTTTGCAAGAATGACATGACTCTTTTCTTTATTGTTAGAAGGTGACATGTATTGTTATATTCTCCACTGCAGAAGTTGACGACTTAGCGCCTGACCACGGCGAAGTCCGAAATAGTAGATGCCAAGCTGACAGCGGAACAGGTAATCGTAAGCAGACTATACTGCTAGTTATCGTTTAGATTTCTGATAGCAGGAGATATCACTGCTACTCGTATATTGTGTTCTATCTCGACATGCACCACTGACAATGGTAAAGTGATTCTACTAAGATTGTTTGGATGATACCAACACATTTAATTCATGGTTGTTTGGTCACCATTTTCCTTTTTCCACAATCAGAACCACAACATCGTTTCTACTGTATCAACTAAACTTTAAAATGAATATGCTTCATTATAGATAAATCTGTTGGTATCTGTAACAGAGGTTTCAAATGTTTATTCTTTTATCGTTTTATAATCAAACCAGAGCTAGAGGTGTATTTGATCTTTAAAAAATCTTAAATATGAAAAATATAATTCATGGTAGTGGTTTTCCCTGAAGTCGAAACTTACAAGTAAAAGATGCAAGTCGGTGCCAGTGTTGACACTCAAAGCTACGTTCAACTTGCTGCGTTTGGCGGCTACCGGTGAAATATTTGCATGGACTTGCATTCATTGCTGAGCTCGCTAAAAGTTGATGCAAATTCATTTAAGTTGAAAGAAACAAATTGAATTTCACTGACCTTCGACTCATAATCGATGACCACTGAGGTGGTCCTCAACCCTAACAGGAGAGAAGCTACACAAAACAAATATTAATAAGCACAAGTCCTTTATCATTTATTTTAGAAGTTGAGTATACTTTTCTATAAACAGATACCATGGCCACAAGAACTAAGCTGTTTACAGAGAATGCTTGCGCCACATGGAAAAGCCTGAAAAAATCTAAAGCTCAAATATTTCACTTAGCCTGTATAGAGTTATTTAAAAGAAGTAAGCAGAACTAATATGGATGTGCGTTTAAAGGTATCGATATAAGTACAACTTATAGAATAGATCAAGTTACGTAACACTTGAACCGTCGATATTATTATGACGGAAGTAAATGCTAAGGGAAAATTCAACACCCTTATTACATTCAAATGGGAGATTGCCACAAGTTTCATCAGAAGCATGTTTTACTTAAAGTTTTTCGCTGTCTAGTTTCAGTTTTTACAAGACATTTAAAGGCAATAGGTTAAGAATAGGTGTTTAACAATTCAGGAACTTGAAGGTGAACTCTTTTATTTACTTATCTGTCTGTTTGGAGTATAACTTGGAACAGTAAATATATAAACTGCAATTTTGATATTATTTTTGGAAAAGTACATTTAATGTCGTCTCAGTTGTTGATTGTCTCAATGTACTGGATCTCTTACCGCTGTAGATTTGATCAGTCTCTCAAATGGAGCTTGTTGTGGAGCAGTGGGATTCCAACCTTCCGTAAGTGATTGGCTGAGCAGCCCCGTACCGGATTGTATTCCTGAGCCCAGCATCAGGCCAGCGGTGGCCGAGCCTACCCCACTAGGAGACCTGATTTCCTTCACAGAGTTTGATACAGATGGACTTCTTACTGGTCTCAAAGGTATCAGTCAACTACCAGACCCAATAGAAGCCTTTAGATTCGAGCCAAAGTCGGAGAAAGAAGATCTCGAGGTTGCTGCAATAACTAACATGAACAAAGACCCGTGTGATGAAGCATCTTCAAATAGCAGAGAGCGTTCCATCTCAGACCTCGAACAACTAGAAGCTCTGCTGAAGAAAGCCATTTTTAGTGGCGAAACTTGTCACCAGCCTTCCAAAGTCCTCCCTGAACAGTACACAGCTCCTCGCACGGCTGAACAAGGGGTGTGCAGTTCGTTCGAAAAGAAACTGAGCATACCGGTTCACGTTTCGACACTCGAGCATTCTTTTAGAGACTCCTCAGAGATAAAAGCTAAGGAAAAGGCTGCCGAACGAATTGCTTCGACTTCGAAACAAAAGAAAGGCGCTGGAACTTCAAAAGTTCGTCTGGCTGCTAACTTCACGCTGGTGCAAAAGAAGTGAGGAGTTGAATGAAGCCACTGGTAAAGTAGCAGAGTCGTTAATAGAGGTAATATAAAAATTTACCAGGATGGCCAGCAGATCAACAGCTGGTAAGAATATGTTGCTACCTGTGAAAGGTCTACACAGGTACTTTCAGAAATCCCAACTCCAGAATTTTGTGCCTGTGTCGTAATTTTCCTCGTGTTTTAATTTTAGATCTGGGGTTTTCTGTTGTATGCACAGTACATGTAACATGTTAGTATTTTCAGTATGCTTTCGCAATTCCGTGCTTTAAAGTAGTTGTAAAAGCTTATGTTAGTGTTACGTAAAATACATAAAATATTCAGCAATGAACCTAAAAAAAATCATCAGTGTTTGTGAGGGTTGAGTAGTGTGGTACTTTTGATACTTTCAAATTGGTTAATTTCGATAAATTAAAAGGACCAAGATTCTTGTCGTAATTATTTTGCGGTAATTTTAGTTGCCAGTCTGTGGAAGAAACAAATAACGCGCAGTTAAGTTGTAGTATTTCTTTGGAAATTAATAGTCTTGTGTCTAATTTGCAACTGTTAATTTTCCATTAATTGTTAGCTCTGCACATAAGTTTCGAGACTTTTTGTTACGGTTAGTTATTAACTTATGTTTTTCGAAGACTTGGTTTTAGTAAATTGTTGTTATTACTAGTATAAGTTGAACTAAATTAAATTAATTTAAATTAATTTAAATTAAATTAAATCAAATTGAGTAAAGTAAAGTACCGGTTGTTTCTAGACTAAACGCCCGCAGAGCTGGGTCCTCTAATCGAGAGGGGTCGGTATTAATTGGGTGGTTGAAGTTATTCAAGAAGAATTTCAGATGTAAAAACACTTGCAAAGAACACGCAGAAACTGGAACTCTGTAGTAAAAGAAAGTTCGATGCAAGCTGTAAATATTGTTAATTTGACATCCCTTCCCAAATATATAACCAACTATTGATTTTATTGAGAGGGGTGTTTTATTTCAGAAGGGCGTTTACTCAAGATAATACGGTACTTTCTTTGTTATCTTTTGTAATAATATATTTTGGTTCAGAAAGAACACATAAGATTAGTCAATATATGATCGTTATTTATAGTCTGATAGTTGTTACTGACAAGTATCGACATATTAGACGAGACCGAAGAAAAAGCCAGAGTTAAGTCTCTGTGTGTTTATTTTGGAGAGAGTAAGAAGTAAACATGAAACTGAAGGCAAGGATACGAAATTCAACTCCACAGTCAATGTTGAAGAGCTCCAACAAGGACGAAACGGCTATTCATGGTGCTGCACAGGTAAAATTGGTGCTGCGCATGCGTGCAAGCCCTAGCCAAACCGTGGAGTAGAGTTTGATGGCCTTGCATTCAGTTACTCAGTAAGTCAAGTTGGTTAACATTCTCATACCACGATGGCTCGGGTATGAGAATGTTTGGTTAATGTTTCAGTTGCTCAGTAAATGATTAGCATAGGTCGTTGATACATTGTTCTTTTCCTAAAAAAAAAGGGCAATTAGAAAATACGCAAATTTCACAACTTAAACCCTAAAGTCTTATCACGTCTTTTCTTTGCTCTATCAAGTAATTCCACCTGTCTGACCTGGGTTATTGTTTTGGTTTCTGGGTCACCGAGGTTTGGTCCAATTGGACATTAAGTAGTGTTGTTGCCATCAGATGACTCGTTCACACTAGCTTTCGTTCTGGCACGGACATTTGTGTGGTATTGTGTTTTTAGAAAGCGTTTTAATCCCTGTTATTGATGACTTTGCCCAACAAAAAACTATAATAATGTAAACACGCTGTTCCAGATAGTTTTTTTTTTGTATCGGTACGAAATATGACAGGGCAAAAACAATGCTGCGCTCCGTTTGCTATTTACACTCGTTTTTCGCGGATAAAAGCTTTTCGATCTGTTACATATCTCTCGAAAGCGTTGTTTCTCACGTTTGATTTTGCATGAAATATGTGTCGAAACGTTTCAAATGCAAACAAATGGCGTATGCGCTGTGGTCTTATGACGTCACGAAAGCTGCCCGAAATAGTGCCAGCGAGTCTAAAGTGTGAGTTCGTGTTTCTTTAGGTTTCAAAGATTGACCCACATTTGTTGTCATTAACCTCTAAGTAATAGTTGTTTCTCTGGTGGGTAGCAAACAGTGATATTGACCAGTAGAGTTGGGATCAATAGACCCATCTCACAATGCAGCCATGATGAGCAAATCCTTTGTTATTGCCCGGCAAGCCTCATCATGATGACGAGACTTGCAGGGCAGTAACAAATAATTTGTTCCACATGACAGCTGCGTGAGACCAGTCTATTAAATAGAAATTTTACACTTGTAGTTTACAAGTTTAGCTATTGTTTCAAGGGCCCAGAATAACTGCTACACTTGTAAACTAGAAGTGTGAAAGTTTTACTGAATTTGACTCTTGGTCACGAGGTATTGACTCGATGGAGATCAAACGTAATTGTTATTGCCCTCTGCGTAGGGGGTGGAAGTGGAATATTTGAATATGAATATTCGCATTTTTTTCTTGAGGAACAAGAATATCGATTTTTGCAAAGGAGTGTGAATACCGAGGTTTTTCGTCGAGATTAATGAATACAGAAAATAAAGTTCTTGGTGTTATTGTTGACTTGGAATAAAAATATTGACCTTCGGAATATCGAAATTCGGAAAATGTTCCGCCCGGAATATGAATGTTTTGGTCTCGAGTGTTCCACTTGCACGCCCCGGCGATTCTGTGGCTTGAAAAACTGATCCAGTGGGTGTCAACTGCGCAGTTCATTGACATATGCCTGTCGACCTATGACAGTTTTCAGTGGCTGCACCTACGGAGAATTCTCTGTCGGTTGCACTCCAGCGGCAGTGTAATGGTGTGTTATCTGAGCTATTTTCAGATGTTACAGTTTTGTGTGTAATCGTGTAGTGTAGTTGATTTATATACATGTTATGCGTTACAGTTTCCGCTTACCCCTTTTCAGTGAAACGCTAGTGTCGTTTTCCTCTCTTTCTTTTGATTCTTCTTCAACCTGCGATGTTCTTTTATTGTTCGTCCTCTCTCAACCCTATCTGGCCTTAAGGAGAGAGAGAGAGATCCTCTTTTCAACACCGTATGTATGCGTGAGCATCACATGTTAAAACTTTTTCTAAAATTCTATGGTAAATCTTACTGCTTGAACCTTGACAAAGGGGTAATTAAAATTAAAACTTTCTCACTTGCTTTGGTAAGAAACTAAAACTGGTCGGGCAACGTACTGCAACATTGCGGTTAATTTCTGTAAAAGCCATCAACAGATTTTGAACTTAAATGTAAGTGGATTTCAATTTACCAAATTCGATTTCTATCGAGGGTGTAAGGGAAATCAAGTTTTCCGTAAGTAAAGTGTTGTGGTTCGACCCAAACTCTCGCATGTGGCTGCAATTATTTTTGTTATTTAGTCCGTTATAGCGATATTTTTCCGATTTACACATATTTCGGCCTCACAGTCGTTGACATGCTTTGCCGTTTGTACAAACACAACAGTCGTCAACATCGAGCACCCGGCTGAATGCTTAGCGACTTTCCAAAATACACTTTGGCTTCAAGTTACAAGGTTTAAGGATTAACGAGTTGGCAGACTTTTCAAATTTAACCAGAAAGTTTAAAGTGATACCATAATCGAATCGCGGAATTCGCGTAACAGTCGTATCGAAAGTAAAAAGCGAATGAGCCGAGGTGCCATTTAAAGTTTCGAAGACCAGTTTCTGGTATCGAATAGTTCCAAAAATGCTTGAATAGCTGGCTGGCCTCTTTGTTTGGCGCAATTGAAAGGGTATGTGTGTATGGAAAACTAAGACCTTCGTTATTTTAAGAGTAAAAACGAGACTTTCATACTGGTCGAGTAAATGGGATTGCATAGCATTATTTAAGTATCTCATTTTGCTTATATTGGGACAGAAATCGAGCGCTTTTTTAAAAGCTCGCAAGCTATTTTAGCTGCACAAGAAAAAGAACGTGTTCGACTCGTTTCTAAAAGCAGCCTTGCTGCTTTGCTAAAGTTGGCAATTTAATTATTTTCTTGCCAGAACAGCACTCGCCACAATTACAATTGATGAGGCATTAAACATAAACATAGTTAATAGGGCCAACTGGTTGTGAGGCTCAACCAATGTCAAATTAAAAGGAGTATACAAAGCTGCTTTGTTGTATGTTGAACAAACCTTGAGCGTGCACATTGTCTTGTTTTACGTGTGGGCCCAATTAATTCATTTTTTTAACTGTTCATATGCAATTCAATACCTTTTGTGTTTTGTGTAACTTCAAGGCCAACGAACAAAAGAGATATAGAACAAAACAAGACAAAAGAGCTGGTCGAGTTTTATAACCAGTTTGCTCTATCAACAATGATTTGAACTTGATGGAAGACTGTGAACCAAGAGTATATATTTCCTTTAAAAAATACTTCCAACTCTTATACATTAGTCATGTAATGGTTGTAATGAGTGTTAAACAATCATTTATTGCCCAGGACTGGTCTCTTACAAACGGCTTCATTTTCAGCTCATACTGTGTGTTCTCAAGAGCAATAATTAGTCAAGAATCAACTTGTAACCACGAACTTGTGCGTTTGGAACTTATGTCGTAGACACTAGGAGAAAGGGTAGTATTGTTGCACTCGTATTAATTTTTATGTTTGTTCAAACCTTTTTAAAAGGCAGCATATCATTATACCCTTGTTTTTAATAAAATGTAAACGCAAGAGGTACTCGTGGTCTCTGAAAACAAAGATAAAATATTTACACAAAGTGAGAACAAACTTGCAAAGGTTCTTGATTGCAAATCTACTTGATAAGAACTCTACAACATGTAAGCTCAAGACTGACATTTCTCGAGTATACGCTATTGTAGGACGGCTTGTAGCCATAAAGAGAGCCATGTTGTAAGCGGTATTTTTTGGAGTTTCTTGTTGCTAGTGAGATTACCCAGATACATAGCCTACTGATTGTAACTGGAAATCGACAGACTGTGGCGCTACAGTCGTTACCGTGTGTTCTTGCTTTTCAGCCTTGAATGTTTAAGGGGTTGTTTAGCATCTTACGATATTTTTTGGCTTGTCAAACCATTCTGAAACACGTTGCACACACACTGTGGACGAGAATGCTAAGGTTGTCACTATAAGTGTAAGATCAAAAATAAATATACAGCGAAGCTAAACGAGCTTGTCTGGCCTTAAGTTTCTGCTTTGTTATTTAGCTTATACCCAACGTCTTTCTAAAAAACTGCAAAAGTTCAAAACTTGGCTTGAATGTAACTTAAAGAGAAATAAAACAATTATAGAAAATTGAGGCGGAGGAGTGGAAATATGATTTAATATCTAAATAGATGCGATTGTTCCACTGGAACTAGAAAATAGACCACTCGCATTTTTAAAGATTGATACGAAACAAAACCCATGACGCTAGCGACGAGTTTCCTTAGTAAGGGCATTGATTTCCACAGATTTTCAGAATTTTTAAAAATTGCCAAAACATTTCTGAAAACCTAAGTAAAAGTTTTCTAAGAAGTTAATGAAAGTTTCTGAAGATTTGCCGGTAAATCGTGTTTTTGGCTACAAATAAAATAAGAAAATAACACGGCGGTTTGAAGAAAAAAATTTCTACTGACTCAAAATCATTTCCCTCCTTCACAACGTATTGTTTTTACCACGGGAAAAACTGTGCCTCTGGCTTAGTTCCAAATCAGTGGCTGGCCACTTGAATATTCCAGGCCGTTTGTTTCACAAATGGAATCAACCAGCATCAAACACCACTTGACATTTGTATCGGCCCTGAATTTTCTACCGCCCAACGGACCACCCCTTGGTTTCCGTCTTTGTCTAAAAACGTATTTTCTAGATTATAAAAGCCATTTGAAAAATTAAAAAACAATTAGATTGTCTTAAACTAGTAAATTATTTCCAGTTTTGCTGGTGGAAGAACTGAGGGGGCATAGGCTCCGCCGGCTCCTCCCCTTACTACGGCCCTGTTACGTGTTTTAAAAAATCTTGATTCCCTGTTGTGTTTGCCGAAGTGACAGGAAGAAAACTTCAGTTTTGGTTAGAATGCATTCGTGAACTTTACAACTTTATTTGTGGGCTTTTTATTCAATGAATTACTGAAACTATAAACTTGCTCTTAATTCTTGGGCAAACTTCAGCCTGAGTTTTCTTTCAAAGTTTGTTTTTATAAAAAAATAAAAAAAAAAAGCGCGTAACAGCTTGCTAGGAGATGCCAGGAGAAAAAGTGATAAAGATGAGAAGATAGATGCCGGGCTGGTTCAGACTGTTTACAGATGTATTTATATTTGTTGATGTAAGTTGCAGAAGGACGTTACTAAAACCAGAAACGGGGAACGGCCAATATGAGTTTGGAGGTATGAGAATCTTCAGATTCTGCGAAAGATGGGGGATTGGAACATTTAACTGAACGTCAAGCAGCGCTACAGATATTGTAAATATTGACCGTTCCGCGGCTCATATTGACCCTTTCCTGTTCCTTGTTTCGCGTTCCCCGTTCTAGTTTTTACTTTTAGTAACTTCCCACATTGTTGCTGAATGTGTGAGGTTTCGATAATATAATCAAAGGCGCCAGGTCAATACGTCGCGCCAGACTAATGTCAACTAATATTGACCGTTTTGGCTTGAAAAAAAGCATTTCTCACGGTCACAGAGGAAACGTTTATGTTTTCAAAGTGCCAATAAACTCATTATTTTTAGCTGATTTTACAACTGAGGCAGGCAGAAACAAAGCCGTACCCCGTGGCCTTTACAACGAACAATTCAGATCTGTGAACGGAAAACGTCCTCGTGACAATTCAGGGGCGGCTAAGGTGGATATGGCCGCTCCATTTTTTGGCTGGTTTTATGCTATACTTTTATACAAAACACCATGCTATTCGATTCGGGTTTTTTTTTCATTTGCTTCTTATAGCCGCCCAACTTGCAAAAACTTTCCGTCGGCCCTGCAATTAGACTGAACTATTTACAACAAATTATCCGTAAGGAAAGCAGATATTGAAGTGTTTGCAAGAGAAATTATTGGCGGATGTTGGTTTAACGCAATGCTTACGTAATGAAAAACTGAGAACAGTTAAGTGCTGACAAGAAAAGGAGTGGCGGTTTACATAACGTCTGTCCCCTAAATTTTTTTTTCTGAGAAATCGAGAAAGTACAAAGGCGATCAGTCACTCTTCGTAACATCCGTTTACTATGGTATAACCTATTTGGACTTCTTCATCGTCTTCTTAAAACTCCAAATGCGGACCTCTGCGTACGGGCCTGGTCTTAAAAATAAACCCCCTCCCTGTTTAAATTGTTAATGAACAATCAATAAATGATTGATACTAGAAGTTTCTTAGAGGAAGTGAAGCGCTGTGAGCAAGAATTCACAGAAACAAACGTCACAAAGTCCGTGTTTCATTCGAGTTCCCGACTTTAACAATTGCAACTTCTCTTCTTCGCTCTTTGGCTTTGCATAACCACGCCGCTCATGTCGCTCCTTCGCTGATCACGGGGCCTGATCACGCGCTCCTCAGCTGC
>JAOBYE010665516.1:9108-26535 GCA_025403585.1 Parazoanthus swiftii
TTTTCATTCACTGTCACTCAGCAAATTCTTTCTGCAGTATACAACCAGTTCACTAGACATTCTTTTGTAAAGATAAAGTTCGTTTAACCACAGTACAAAAAAGGTCATGCGCTTTCATTCCTTTTATTTTTCTCTGATGATCCTGACGGTTTATGGTATATGCGTCACGGCCGGGCCGGCTAACTGCGCGCTTTTAACTTGGCCATCGTTTGATTAAAACTTGTTTTCTTAAAAAACGGTCTTAAAAACTCTAAATCACAAAGTCAACGATTGAAAGAAGCTGAACGCAATCTGAACAACAACTTGAGTTAATAACCAAGAACCACACTGAAAGTTTCAATAAGAAAAAAAGGTATTTTTCATCACGGCCATGCATCTCAAGAAAAGAAACTAAAACGAAAAAGAAATCACTCTGCGGACTTATACTATTTTCGTTCCGTTCTGCTCTGCTAGCGGCTATGCTAGTATTTTTGTATTGCTTTTATACTATTTAAAAAACTAGTTTTCAAACAAGCCTATAGAAACTCCGGTTCAGCAGTACAATACTAGATTGTCAGATGCCATTTACGTAGACCAAAGTGGTGCTGGTTGTGGTTTAAATACACGCCACTGAAAGACTGAAAAAGATATTCGCTGAGACGTTTAGTGACATTAATTTATCTTTCATATCAGTACTCGATGCATGACCATTAAAGTGTATGAGCGGAGAAAAAGAATGCCAAATGCAAGCTTTCACGAAGATGGAGATGTTTCTGGTTCCGAAGAACGTGGAAATGCTCTACCGGAAACGACAGCGTTCCGCCAAAAGAGAAACAATTTTTTCTGATCCGGGTTATAACGTTATGTGGTAAAGGTTAACTGCTAAACGGTTCGGTCACTATCTATAACTATATTCTTCAACTTGGTGAACGCTCTCGTCCTAAAATGAAACTTGTGTTACACAAAAGGAATACATAATTATGTCTCAGTAAGAGTGTGTCAGTTAAAAACCGAAAGATTCCGTGTTTGTTTTTAAGCAGGCAATTTCAACAACACACCAATACAGGTATTTGACCGATATCCCTTGTTCAAACTTTAACAATATTTCTTATTTGTGTCCGACGTTTATAAAAACAAATGGTGCTCCAATATTCAGGTATATTTCAAAACAAACCGACACAATTTGCCCGAAGTGCCCTTCCAGGCTTACTTCAGGCACAGATGTCGGTAAAAAACAACTGCTGAACACGGAACAACAGAGCAGACTAAATTTGGAATATTTTTACTGACACCAGATTTTTCCGCCCACATGTTTGTGAGATAATTTTAAAATGTATAGTCTGTAAAGAATGGAAGCGAAAGTGAACTGTTTCAAACACTGCGCAATTTTAGCTGATATTGATATATCAGTTCCTGTTTTTTTGAGAACGGATGTTGAAATCAAAAGTTAACGATTTCACACGCTTCACCATGCCGTTTGCCTACTAACTTTGGTAAAAGGAATATTTTTTGACAATGCGTTTCAGTGACTCAGTTCTGGAGAGATAATTCTATCAAAAACAGAAGCGAGCTTTAATCTTTTTCAAAAGCTTCGCCACGCTTTTTTCTCGGCGTGAAACACTGATACTAAAGTTCACGCTGTTTAATACACTGGGCAGAAAAGAAAAAAATCGCACAGAAACTTGTTGAAGACAATAAAACAAACAAACCGAAAATGTTTTGAGAGTTTCTTAAAGACGGGGTGACACAAACTAGAAAAAATATCGAGATGAGTAACGGTTTATTGTTGCCTAACTCCTGTGTTTAAAATTCCAGAACTTGGCCACAGCTACACTAACAGATTTTCAACGCAAAACACTGTTCCCTGTTGGATTGTTGCGTTGGAAATCTGGAACAAAAAAAATAAAACGCCGGGATACAACAACTGTCATCGAGATTAACTCAGTGGGAGCTTGAGATTCGATTATTTGCGGAAACCCAAAAAATGTCGAAGTGTCGTCCAGGTTTGTTGAACCGCTCGTAAATGAATAAATATCAAGTGAGCATGCATGTAGTGGCTGCTAAAGCAGCTCATCTAACAATGTGCTCGAGTTGTGTCTACGAAGCAAAACTGATTGACAAAATAAACCATTACATCAGTGGCTGCATAAAAACATATAAACACCTGTGCGAGAATCTGCGGACCCCATACTGAGCTTGACAATAAATGGCGTCGAGGAGTAACCGCTGATAATTAACTTCAGCCAACAAAGAAGGTTTGTTTACATATTCACCGTTGTTATTGAAGTTGTTCAATATCGTCAATACACCTGAAGCTGCGTCAGTTGAAGAGAAGAGCAGGAAAAACAACATGCAAAGAAACGCAACAATCTTCGCCGTACTTCGGATTTTCCTCAATAACTCTCTGCTAAAAGGCGATAGTTTCGGGGGTATATAGAGACGGATA
Organism: Parazoanthus swiftii; assembly: GCA_025403585.1. Lineage (NCBI taxonomy): Eukaryota > Metazoa > Cnidaria > Anthozoa > Zoantharia > Parazoanthidae > Parazoanthus > Parazoanthus swiftii. The sequence continues at coordinate 11,534 of JAOBYE010665516.1, forward strand.
ATATGTATCTCAGTTTTTGAAAACTAAACTTAAACAAATAAAATTTTAGTCTTCTATATCGGCTACATCTTTATTACCCACGACCAGCTTCCATCTGACCTTGTAGCTCAGTTGGTAGAGCAACGGTGATCTGTTCCGGAGGTCGTGGGTTCCTGAATCCCGCCGAGATCAGAAATTTTTTTTTTCTTTGTCCGTGTGGGCCAATTTTCATTCTAGGACTTTCGCTCAGAAGGTATTACTTGGGATATTTGTAGAGCTTTTTATCTTATCACATTCATATCATTATAACATAAGACTGGCTCGTTGTGTTACTTCCTTAGAGACCGTTAATTATTTATGCCGCAGGTTGTATAGTACTGAAGATAAACGGAAAAACGAGAAATATTTTCATTTACCGAACCCTATTAAAGACTAAAAATAATATACCCAACAGTTGGGCAATACAAAGTCTCTCAAGCACCCTTAAGATGGTTCGAAACAGTTTTCACTTTCCATTACCACTGAAAAGCTTACTACTTTTTGTTAGTAGTTGGCATTACAACAAATTTTCAGCTTATCAAATATTATACTCTCATTGACACTCTAGTTTCCATAGCAACTTGACCGGGCCAAAAATACACCATATTTTAAGCATTTAACTATACTTTACACAAAAACTAGTCTGTAAACCTCCTTTTAATGCAGCGACTGAAAATTGTTGGAAACCACGGGGCACATTTCCGAAATTTTTAAAAAGGTATGTCAAGAGGTAATGGCGCACCTTATATTTTTAAAATTTTTGTGGTGGCGCCTTGATAAATATTTCAAAACTGCCAATAAATATGCTGCTCGGTATGCAAACAATTTTGTTGCAAGAAAAAAGATGTAAAACGCAGTCGAATGATCAAAATAGGGCGTATTCGAGACCCTCTCCAGTTGCCACGGAAACAAAATTTTCAGTCTAGTAACGAACCCTTGCAAAGTCCTGAACTGCAGTCGACTGAATAAAGCCGCGTGAGTTCGGAAGTTATAGCAGTATACACTCGTGCGAATAATGTCGCGAGAGCCAAACTCCTATTGATCAAAGTGGCGGTCTTTCGGGACAGTTCGAAATATCAACTGCGTATAACGGTTCTTCCCCTTTGGCCAGGGCAATACCACAGACCTGATATTTCCAGGTATTTCCCAGAATTAAGGGGCATTTTCAAGGTTTTGGTATACGGGAAAATTGCGTTACCCAACCCCTCTCAAAAACACAAACACCCATTTTCCTCCACGAATCCCTTCATTTGACACACTCTGATGTTCCTTAACAATAGGAAAACAGCAGAAAACTTCTGCATTGTTATTTAGCGGTTACTTGAACACAACATTAATTTGGAACAAACTTCAGTACCCTTTCAAAAAGTTCACCTTTGATAAAAGTCTGTATAATAGACTAAAAGGAGTGTCCAAAAACCAACCAATCTGTAAGTACTATTTCATTTTATTTTATTAGTTTTTTTCCCGAGGACACTGCTACAGGTTTCCCCAACTACGGCAGGACCTTTGTAGGGGAAGAGGTGACAGTCCACAACACCGGCATTAGCCTACTCCTATCGACAAGTGTGTGGGTTCTTTTAGATGGACTGCAGACTCGAACTTCAAGGATTTTTCCAGGTTCCTATATGAAGAACCTTGGTTAATCAAAGAATCCCGGGCCTTGAAAAAAAGCCCAAAATTCAATTATTCCAAGTTTTACAATTGGCGTACAAATTAACCCTGGCGCATGCGCGAGTCGTAGCCAGGGACTACAATTTTCAAAACGGAGTCTTAAATACAGCTGAACTAAAGAACTTGTAACTTATTTACCAAAACAATTGACGCAGTTGACCTTTCGCAGTCGACGAAAAAAAGGAGGATAAACCTGTGCATAAAGCTTTGTCTTTCGGAAACTTTCTAGTTTTTAGAAAGTTTATGAGCTTGGTGCAAGCTTCCCGACTGACAAGTAGTTCCAATATCTGTCGTCACTTAATGAAACTGTGCACCGTTTTCAACTGTCTATTGGTATTTCCAACGAAGCATGCGTCACACCCTTTACAAGGATTATGGGTATTTGATCGTAATATTTTGTACCTCAAGGCTCAGAGACTTTTCAACGGCTGGTCCGCTGCTCAAACAACGTTTCAAAAGCTTGTCCAATTTCTTGCACCATATCCGAGGTAGTCATAGCTCGCCTGTGCTTCTTAAATGCGAGACGATTGCAGGTCCTTGTCAGGGCACACGCACCAAATGTAGCGACGAGAGTGGGGCTCAGTAAGGCAGCATCTCTGTCACAAAACAAAAAAACAAGGCGTGGTTAAGCACCCTTCGTATATTATGTTATCGTGAACACTCACATCGCAGCTTCTTTGTTCCAGTAACAACAACATGTTGCACTGTGCTTCTTGCTGTCATTACTTCACTACTAAATCAGACAGCAGATACATGGAGGTGATTAATGACCTATAAAGGTCAGTTCCTCTGCAACTGCCTCAAATTAAGACCAGGCAAAAGTCTCAAAGAAAATGCCAGTATTTTGTTCCTCTGTCGAAGTGTGTAAAAGACCCCTGACCTTGACCCCACTCACTTTTCTGTTTCTTTGTCGTGGTATTTCTCATGCGCCCAGTTAAAAAATGTCCCCCTGACCCCAAGACCACTCACATGGTTCATACAAAAATTTCCCTAAAAAATTCAATGACTTTTCAAGGATTTTTTAAGGACATCTGACACTTTCACGGACTATTCCCCACACTGTACAAATGTTTAATATTATGTTTACAACGCAGTAAATTTAACAACAGTTCACATAGTGTTTAACATGACGCATTACATAACACCAACTGAGATTGAAAATTGTGAGCTGAAATAGCTTGAATAGACAACTAGTGCAACCCTTTCAATCTTGCAAGTTTCAATTCAACTCCTTTGCCAGTTCCTAACAGACAACAGGTATTTAATCCTGCAACTTGAGATCTAGTCTTTGTAGTCACGACACAGTTCCCATTTCGAATAATGGACGCAATGACCTTCTGACGTGATTTTTAATACAAAATTGTTTGCACAATTGAGCGAAAACAAAACCCCGCGACCTCGTGCAGCTAATACTTCCTAGAGGGGGTATCAATTCTTTCAGACCCAATCACATCTTGTAAATTACTCAGAATCGACATTGTCTTTCCTTCGATATTATTTCTTTTTGCAAAAAAAGTACAAAAAGTGAGATAAATTGTCAAAATGCCATATAATGCTTTTGTTCAAACAAAAATTCAAGGATATTTGAAAATTTTCAAGGAGTTTTTGAAACAATTCAAGGACTTTTCAAGGACAAAAGCTGAAATCTTAAAATTGAAGGAGTTTCAAGGACTGTTCCGTTTTTTAAGGACTTTTCAAGGCCTGTGGGAACCATGACTCATCTGTCTATCCCTACAGTCACAGTATGTTCTCATGCGCCAAGTTAATAAATATCCCCTTAACACGACTCATTTGTGTGTCCCATTGTCACGATTGTTCTCATGCACCCAGTGCACAAATGTCCTACAGACACCATTAAACTGTTGTCTGGTTCTTGAGGCTATTTTCATGTGCCCGATGCATAAAAATCCCCGATGCTGACACCACTCACCTCTCTGTCCCTTTATTACAGCAGTTCGCATGCGCCCAGTGCATGAATGTCCCCATCGACCCCGACAGCAAGTCTCCTTGACCACCACATCGCCTGCTGCTGCCTTCCACTGCACAAACAATAACTGCAAACAGAATATTGAACTGGATAAGCATATATCCTCTACATAAAACTGTTATCCGGTCCTTGTGCACAAGTCACGTCTGACGTCATCACTTTAACGTCACAAGCTTACTATAGTTTTCAATTTTTTTTGTGGATGGTTATTTTTTTGCTACGATACCTCAACAAAGTCGATCAGATAAGATTTACCAGAGCTGGGGTAGAAAATGTGTCAAAATTCTCTGGCTGACCTTATAGCCATTCCCTTTGGCTCAATTACAAGCTTAGTTTCTAAGCTAGATCAAAACAGCAAATATAGGCAGACATATCACAGAGAAAAAGGGGAACGAGAAGGGGAAACGACAGCAGAGCAAGCAAGGGAAAGGATTTTGTCTCATATCCCCAAAATCGAGCAAATCCTGTCACGTTTCAAATAAACGAGTAGAACACTTCTTGGCCATTCCAAAATTGCGTTTAATTTACAGCTAACCCGGTTGAAATTTATCGCCTACAAGGCCTAAACAAGCAAATTTCAGGTTTTTCGATAAAAAATTCGTGTTTAAAGGGTTTTAAAATATATTTCCCTTGAAAAGACTTGGCACTGGAACATTTAAAAATGAGATTAAAGAAACTAAATTTTTTTCTTGCGCAGTACTAGAACTCTGATCTTTCCTATTGATAAGAGATAATGTGTTTAACGGAACAGCCTACAGAATCTTGTCACAAAGCAAAGTTATACTGAACAAGTAATCAGTCATAACATCATGACCAGTGAAAAAGCCGGACATAACACGTGCTTTCTGGATACACATGTTTCGCGCCACAAGCACGAAGGGACGTAAAAAAAAACAACCAGAGGAAATAAGAGAGAGTCTTGCACTCGCACAACAAAATAGGTGTGAAAAAATAACTTTCTAAATCAATCATAGTCTAAACCTTTATCCAAAGACAAAATCACTACAGAACAAGTCCCCCTAAAAGTATAAGTCCAAAAAAAAATGTTTTCAAAAAATATAACCCCATTTAATTATTTTGTAATTTTTAAGAAACAACTCCTTCCTTTATTTTTCTAACACAAATTACTGCCACAAAGAGTTCTAAGACAAATACCCACTGTTAACGATAGGTTGGAGGTGATACCACATAAAGACAGCTCTTTTTTGAAGTTTTGTCTGCTAAGAGCTAATAGTGAAACAATGAAGGCTATTTACGAAACCTAAAGTTGTTTGTCCCTACAGCTGTTTGATGTGAGAAACTTACCCTTTTTCCGGATGGATCTTTGTCCGGGACTCGCTCAGTCGGGACTGGTTACGAGTTTCTGTTGCATGCACGCCCGCACGGATTTTTGGGTAACTTGGGTACTGACTTATTTATCGGTGATTTTGCTTCCTTTTTTGCTTTGGCTTTTTTTCACGGTTGGTCACGCAACATTGATGAAATTCTTCCCTGTTTTATTTTTTTTGACTGAAACAACACCGAGAAGTCAGCCTTTGAACTTTGCTAAAATATCGGGTGGAATGGCCTATTTTCCATAATATACTGATAAAATCATCTCACTTGTTAATGGCAGCACTTCTATTAGCATTGCTAACTTCTATTATGCACAATATTTCATGTTGTTACTGACCGTTCTGTCCGTCAGATATGACATCCTGTTCTCCTTTGTGACAGATTGTTACATCCCCTAGCTTCTTGCTCAGTTCAGACACCTGCAAGGATCTATCCTGACCAGGGTCTGGGTCATAACCAAACTACAATACAGAGCAATTGACCATTAATTACCAGGCTTTCTAGAAAACTTCTCTAAAACAAAATTTTCCTGACCAATCATTTTAAACAAAAATGAAATGTCTTTTTAACTCGAGTTTGGAAATAAAGGCAGATGTCAACTGACAGATAGATCGCAACAGAAAAACAGACAACAAACAGAGAAAAAACTATGACAGACAGACAGACAGACAGACAGACAAATAGATAGATAGATAGATAGATAGATTGACATACATACATACATACATACATACATATATACATACATACATACATACATACATACATACATACATACATACATATATACATACATACATACATATACGTAAACAGAGACACAGATGGGCACATTTAGGTTGACGAGTAGATAATTATTTGAAACTTGAAAAGTGTAGATCTTTCTGAGCAGCTGCTTGTTTGTAGGTAGTCGTACGTAGATCACTATGGCAGCGTGTCTAGACCAAGCACTCCTGGTTGGACGAGATTTGAATTAACCAATCCATCTCATAACGGTACGTACTCAACAAATTCTCACCCTCTCCATTAACGTTCTCTATCAAAAGTATCACATCTTGCTGTAAACTACCGCTTGAATTTCAACAACCTAATTTCAATGTAACGATTTTCACAGGAACTGAACTTTTTCCTAGATTTTTTACCGACAAGTTGGCTAACGTTGTTGCGTCCTTCTCTTCAAAGTTTTTTTCTCACAATGTGATAATCAAACTTGCAAATAGAATAAGTACAAGTGCCTTGTTCCAAATTAGCACCCTATCTCTTAATTTTATCCCCAAAGTAATAACTTAAGTCTTTTGGGCACTAACCCGCGTAATTACAATAGAAAAGACACTGTAGGTACATAGAGGTACCTATATACCCTGCTTGCCTTATTCTATTTTGTGATAGACAGACACAGTTATCGCCATGCAGAAGCTTTGACCACGTGCACCTACCATCTTCTTGTACAGCCGGGCAAATTCAACCACATTTGGGGTGAGGACAGCCTTTTTGTAATTTTTTATCACATCAGGATGACTTGTAACCAGGAAAAGTCCATCCTTAACAAAAGGTAAAAAAACAACAAAACTCATGTTAGCAAATGGTCTCTGAATACTCAAAAGTAGAGCCGGAATCCAGTAAATCACTTACTGCATCAATGACTAGTTGTTTATTTAGCTCCTTCGCCTTTTTAATCACACCCTAAAATAAAGAAATAAGTGAACTATCAGACAAACACGCCAAACCTTTCAACAACCACACATGATGGAGAACAATAACAATGCAAGACAATGTCATGACAGAGAAACCTCTGGTTGTACGCAGTCAAGGTTGAGATGTAGTGAGATAGAAATCTAAAAAAAGGTACGTCGGTGCTCAGCTACATTCTGAAGGGCCACCGTCTCTTTTCACTATTGTATGGCACCCCTCTCTCCCCGTATTTTTCTTCTATGGCCTGTTTTACAACAACAAAAACAAAATGTTTAGCGTCCACGGAACACTAGACATTTATGTTTAGTTGTCTACCGTTTTTCTGGTGTACTTTATTGTATGTTGCAAAATGGTTGTACTTATCACATTTCAAGCACTGTTTCCCTTATGCTGGACAGTCTTCTAATAACGTCTGCATGTCTCGTCACCATAGGCCGTATTGATTTAACCCTCGGACGTCCAAGCTATTTTCACGAACAACTTAAACGGGGGGGGGGGTCAATCGGACCCCCCCCCCATCCTCATGATTTTCCAAGTTGGGTCTTTTTTATCATTCTGCTTCTAGTTTCCTGCTGAGGTTTCTGGGTTTCGAGGCTAAGTTCATCCCTGACGTTTGAACATATTTTCTCATTTCAAGTTTAAATGGATTAACCCACCCCCTCCTAAGGTAAAAGGTCCTTAAGTTAAGAATCTAAATCAAATAATAAGTATTACCATTGCATGTTCGATGACTAATGAGTCTCGGCCCAGCCCAGGCCCAAGCACGACAGAATGCATTCTCTCCAACCATTCTGATATGTCACTAACAGCAGTCTTCTTATCTCTGTGAAATTACAAAAAACGAAAGTATTCATCAAAGATTTCAGAACTAAGTATTTCTAAGTATTACAAAACTAATTAACAAAGTATACTTTTACTGGTAATAGAAACTGGCCACAAACCATTGCAATTGATTCAATGTCCTTTCATCCTTTTCATACAAAAGATAGATGATATTTTCAGACATTTATGGTACATGAACCTTCTGTTTTTCCACCTTACCACTGGCTAACCAAAAGGCCACGATATATGTCACCGAAGAGTCCCTGTCACAAATAATCCTACAGGCGTATATCCCTTCATAATGGGCTAAAACGGTTTTCCAAATGAAACTCTTGTCATATTAATCTTTCTTTGTCTTTGTTACGCCGCAAAATGTAGTATCAACCCGAAATGTAACAACTTTAGACGCAAAATGTAACAAATTCTTAACGCGAATTGTAACAACTGTCTTTTTGACTCAAAATGTAACAACTTTAGACGCAAAATGTAACAAATTCTTAACGCGAATTGTAACAACTGTCTTTTTGACTCAAAATGTAACAACTTTTGACGCGAAATGTAACAACACAAAATACAACAACTTTAACTGAAATTAAAGTTAAAGCTTTTACACTGCAAGGGTTGGGGAATAGAAGTTACAAGCCGACAAGGTAATTGTAACACCCTGACCAGGGAATCCCAATGCTTACGGAACTGCTGAGCAACAGCCAAAAATTAGCAATTGCTGCAACACTGATTGGAGTTGGACGTCACCTACCAGCAACCCGTCGCTCAATATGCGTGACGCCATAAATAATCTAATTATACATAAATATATAGCACGAAGGGTTTATTAGAAGGTTTGTATGATGGCGTCAATTTACTACCAGAACGCTCTGCAAGTTTTTTGTTTTTAAGTTTTTGTTCCCTCATGAGGATATTAAAACACTTGGCAATGATTATCGTACAAAAGAAAGTGACAACCTACAAGAAGTCTGAGACCATACTTGCCATGACTGGCTGGCAACTTTCAAAAACAGTTTGTGGGTTCCCACGTCATGAACAAAAATGTATTTATGTCAAGTCAATCATTTTTCGGAAAACTATGTAACTGCCAAGTTTAGTTTCATAGCAACAAACTTTGTAGTTTTTGAGCTAAGGACCTCCCAGTCCCTGGACGCCGAAAAAGCCCAGTCTGAACAGGAAAAAATACTGTTATAGTTTGCGTTGTTACATTTTGCGGCAAACACTTAACTGGTACATTTCGGGTCAAAAAGATGTTACATTTCGCGTTAAGAGGATGTTACATTTTGCGTCAAAAGTTGTTACATTTCGGGTTGATACATTTTGCATCAAAAGTTGTTACATTTCGGGTTGATACATTTTGCGTCAAAAGTTGTTACATTTCGGGTTGGTATTACATTTTGCGTCAATTGTTCTATTTGCGGCGTAACAGTCTCTACACTGTATTCCACTCTGAAAGCCCAGATCAAATGGGATTGGACGAGAATTAATGAGAAAGAGCTGTAAGGATTGAAGGAAGTTGATAAAAATCACACAAACTTCTGAAATTTCTCACCAGCTGTCATATACTGCACTGCTGCAATTGACAAGAGTGCATGTCAGTTGACGAATACTTTGTGCGAGAGGGGTACAGCATTCATAGTTCTCGCGCTTGTTTCTAGGCAAAATGAAGTGATAACATTATACTTACAGCAACGGATGTACAATGAGTTCTGGGCTGTAAGACTTAATGACAAGTGCGGAATCAGATGTGCAGAAAACATGAGAAAGGTCAGCTCCCTGTAACAAACAATACAAAAACGAGTTTCCGTTAATAAGATGGATATGAAACACATCTACACTGCACTAAAATTAAAATCACATAGAAGCTACAAAATCATGAAGGAAATCGGGTTGAAAAAGTAAAGCTGACTTATGTATGTTGAAAACTGTAGTTAGTTTAATTTGACAACAGCGAGTCTACCTACAGCTTCCTGTTGCTGATTTTGAAACTCTTCATTAAACATACACAAAACAATACAACAAGTTGTAGAGATCTGCAGAGCTTGCTGGCAAAGAATAACAGCATCTGGGAAGAAGTGGGTTCCAAAAATCTGTTATCAAGTGGAAACTTTGTGAGATGAAGCATCTAAACTCCAGAATTTGCAACTTGAGAAATTACAATGTCTCTCTATAATGCGATTTTGTGCATTTTGGGAACCTCTGACAAGTTTCTATTTTCTAAAAAGGATAAAATTTTTCAGATGACTGATGTAAAAGATTAGATGAAATTTGATAATAAGACAACATTAACAATCGACACCTTCACACAAAACCTAACCATCCTGACTAATAAAAGTAACTCCTTTGTGGGTGTTCAACCATTGAGACATCAGAATTTTTAGTAACTACTGGCCCAGGGGAGGGGGTGCTGTAAGATATATCAAAGCCACAGGGAGGTGCAAATGAATATCACATGTTGAAACCATACCCCTTAAAATAGCTTTTAACTTAAATTGTTACCAAATAGAACAATGCAACAAAACATAACAATTGAGACAAAATTGCCAACTCCTCAAAATATAAAAATTGTTAGTTTCAAACCAGAAAACATCCTTTGAACATCCTGCCATTTCTACTCTGGAGAACTCCCTGTGTCTAAGGTTTGTTAGATCTTAAAGTTTGAAGGAGCGTTTAGAAAGCTTTCTTCCAATCAAACACTATGTGAGCAATATCCTACTGTACAAAGTCCAAACTTTTCTTTTCTTGGGGGGGGGGGAGAAATTCATCTATCTGATTTATCCTCAATTCAACTGAAATTACTTAAATTGGAAATTTGTCTGTGTTGGATTTTACTCTATACTCTTTACACGAATGCTTGACATCTGAACTTGTAACTACTGTAGAAAACATTTGGCCTCGAAATTTAGATACTAAGTCACAACTAAACATTTATATTAATGGCAACATTTTCACTAACAAAACACCTCACAAGAAGAACAGCAATGGCAAAAACCAAAATGTTTTCAAATGCCCAGTTTTACTGCCTTGAACTTCAAGCTTTTCTTATAACAGTACACTATATGCCTCAATTTTGCATGTGGTAGCTCTTATTCACAAATTAGTATTTTTTTGCTGAAGGGTCTGTTTCGTGGCATTTTTAACAGGAAATGTATTTCTCAAGAAACTACCATCTTAGAAGGACTGGCAATGAGAAATCTTTGGCTAGCAAAAAAGCATATTATAATTCTATAACTAAAAGTAATTTTGCTGGTGGTTATTTTGAGCTTCTCTGTCTTCTTCTTCTTTTCCGCTCTGACTACACACATGCCCCTAAATAGACCAATTTTGATATATCAAAATTTAGCCTAAAACAAAAGACATCAACACAAGGCTCTGGGGAATAATCCATACAAACTCTATTTTTTATTCCCCAGAGCCTCATGTTGATGTCTTTTATTCAGGCTGAATTTTGATATATCGAAATTGGTCTATTGGAGGACATGCAAGTTGTTATTTTGAGCTCTGCATATACATGTCATTTATTTAATGTGCAGTACTTACTACTTTTAGAGCTGAAATGGCAGCAAAGTATGGAGCCCCAGTATACCTGTATTATCAATAACAAAATGTTTGTGAATATAAAATAATGAAGTTAGTCTAAGTTAGTCCTTACAGACAGCTCACCCTGGTTGGGATGGGGGGGGGAATGGTATACTCCCTATAGTAAGGTAGGTCATAGAAGGTGCCCATTGGAAAATTAGACAAGATACCCTAAAAGTTACCCCACCTCCCTCAAAAAAAAGAAAATACCTCTATTAACTGAAAATATCCTAAATTTCAGGAACTTTTGTAGATAAACAGGTCAGGGCTATGGAGTCTTTTTGATTTCATTTGCTTGATGGATTGATCAAGACCAAGTCTGGGAAATTTGGCTGGGATTCTGATTTTGTGTCCAGATAACCCTTAAAAACACCAAACTCTTTTCATTTTAAAACTTCACTTTTGCTGAAGCAAACTCCTAAAAATACTGAATCACCAGTTTCAACCAGTAAGAAAGATGACAAGCACCCTATAACTTCCCACTAAATGTATAAGAGTACAACCCCCATGAGCTCACAAAACATTTTTTTTATTAAAGTGCTCTTTATGTATACTGCCTTGTATGTTAAGTACAGCACAGCACAAACAAATAGTCCAATACCAGGCACATAGACAGCTTTCTTTGTGGAGGGGTGCACCTCAAATTTGAATGTACCTTGTATCAGTAGTTCTTAAAAAATATATTCTTTTTGTCGTATTAGTCATTTGTGAGCAGAACTTTTCAGACAGCTGGGCCGGTGCATGTGCACCCAGTGCACCCCCTTGCCTAAGCAACTGTGTACTACCCTAATATGAACTCTCTATTAAGCGGCCCCCATTTAGGTATCTAGCAACAACAGATCTGAGGGACTATGATCTGGTTAATTGCACATAACCAAACCAAATAACTCGAAGAACAAACTCAATATAAAATAAGGAATCAGCAACCAAAATGGAAGCAGGTGAAGATAAGAAACAAGTAAATTTTATGCTTGGCAGCAAAGTATAGAGCCCCAGTATACCTGTATTATCAATAACAAAATGTTTGTGAATACAAATAAAGTTAGTCTAAGTTAGTCCTTACAGATGGCTCACCCTGGTTGGGGGGGGGGAGGGGGGATGGTATACTCCCTATAGTAAGGTAGGTCATAGAAGGTTGGAGGTGCCCATTGGAAAATCAGACAAGATACCCTAAAAGTTACCCCACCTCCCTCAAAAAAAAAGAAAATACCTCTATTAACTGAAAATATCCTAAATTTCAGGATTTATTGTAGATAAACAGGTCAGGGCTATGGAGTCTTTTTGATTTCGTTTGCTTGATGGATTGATCAAGACCAAGTCTGGGAAATTTGGCTGGGATTCTGATTTTGTGTCCAGATAACCCTTAAAAACACCAAACTCTTTTCATTTTAAAACTTCACTTTTGCTGAAGCAAACTCCTAAAAATACTGAATCACCAGTTTCAACCAGTAAGAAAGATGACAAGCACCCTATAACTTCCCACTAAATGTATAAGAGTACAACCCCCATGAGCTCACAAAACATTTTTTTTATTAAAGTGCTCTTTATGTATACTGCCTTGTATGTTAAGTACAGCACAGCACAAACAAATAGTCCAATACCAGGCACATAGACAGCTTTCTTTGTGGAGGGGTGCACCTCAAATTTGAATGTACCTTGTATCAGTAGTTCTTAAAAAATATATTCTTTTTGTCGTATTAGTCATTTGTGAGCAGAACTTTTCAGACAGCTGGGCCGGTGCATGTGCACCCAGTGCACCCCCTTGCCTAAGCAACTGTGTACTACCCTAATATGAACTCTCTATTAAGCGGCCCCCATTTAGGTATCTAGCAACAACAGATCTGAGGGACTATGATCTGGTTAATTGCACATAACCAAACCAAATAACTCGAAGAACAAACTCAATATAAAATAAGGAATCAGCAACCAAAATGGAAGCAGGTGAAGATAAGAAACAAGTAAATTTTATGCTTGGCCTTAGATATATCCGTTTATATCAAAGTTCATTAAGATCCTGATGCAAGTCCAGCTATCTCAACATATTCCTGCATCATAGAGTTAATATTTGTGTGTGAATGGCACAAGTGATACAGGAGTATTGCTGGAAGTGAACCAGCTAGGGAGGTCATTTGCAAGAGGTAACCTTAAAGTACTGTAAAATTCCAATAAGCCCCAGGGCTTATTTTTGGTCAAAGGGCCTTTTCGCCAAGTTTTTCTGGGGGGCTTAAATTCTGGGGGACTTATACATGGATGAACATTTGTTGTTTGAAAATGCTATTTTTTGTTCAACTGCAATTTTGTGAGATTTTCTGCTCACAACCTGTTTTTATCACTGATAATTTTACTTTTAAATTTTAATAATGTACTAATATATTCCAAATATAACCCCTGGGGGCTGATTTTCGGGGGTGGGGCTTATACATGGAAGGAGTTTTCGTTTCAATTTCAAAAGTTGGTTCCTAAATGCCCCGGGACTTATACATGGTGGGGCTTATCATTATCGGAACTTTTCAGTATACCGAGATTACTTAGTATGCTGTGTAAACAGTGACTTATCCCAGAGCTGGCTCCTGTAGGAGTTCATATTATTCTTTGTTTTAAATATTCAAAGTTCTCCAGTTTAAAAGAATAACTTTAAACAAATTATGAAATGCAATAGAACTTTTTCGACTAGAATTTGGATCTAGAAATAGAATGGATGTGTTCTCAGTGTTTTGCAGCAAAGTTCAAAGCAGTTGCAAAAAGAGGAAGAAATTTCAGACTGATAGTTATTCAAGTTGCCAATCTTGTTGAAAGCAAGCTTAAACTTTTAACTTAAAGTTTAAACTTGTTTTGTGATTTAGCGTGTGCTTGAATCACTGTATTCTGGCATTAGATGCAACTTTTCTTTTAACAGTTTCAATTTTATTTTCCTTGCCTGTACTAACGTCTGTTCAGTAATTGTGCTCACATAGCGGGTGGCTCCTCCTAAAATGGTCTGCAATTGGTCTAGGATTCAATGGAGCCGAAACCAATTGTAGAATTGCACACATTTTAGGTATCCTACTAATGATCAGTTACTGATTTGCCTTTTGTTTCAGCGACATAACAGCTGTTGTGGAGTTTCAATATAATACCCTTTGGTGGCAATGGCAATGAGTTATCTCAGATAACTTGGGTCATGCTAGCGTAAACAAAACCTGAGGTACAAGAAGTGGTTCAAGCAATTCAAAAGACAACTGTGTGAAAATCATGCTAGTGTAAAAGGGAATGAATAATTATAACGTGCAATGCCTTTACAAAGTTCAGTTTTTTTTTCATTTAAGCAAGCTAAGCTTTTTGGATTTCGCATGAATTTATTATTAGTCGTACATATACTTGATGGGACATACAACAAGTACATGTAAGTATATTTATGTACCCCATTTATACTTAATTTCCTAATTTAATTTTCGACCCAACTGGCAACTACTTTAAATGTATTTAAAAATTTAATATGGGACGAACATACTCGTTAATTTTGGAGTATACAAGTTAAGTTATTTGCATAACATAATTCATCCGAGAACTAAACAGGTTTACAAGCGACAATAATTAAACCTACTCTTGGGAGCCGCCAACAACAGCGACTCTTCCCGCTTGTCCCTTGTGACTCGACGGCAGCAGATCTGGGATGATTTGCCGTACTAGCGGCAGGTATCTTGCGTCACTGAGCATTCTCTTGAGCCCTCGCTCTAGCGAGCCAGCAAATCGTACGACACTACTAACTATATTCTGTTGTTTTTGAAGGGGAAAGATGGAAGAAGTCCTAATCAAGCAGAGAGCCATTCGTTTTTTGCGCTTTCCACCAGGCGCTACCTCTTACTTCTTGTTATTGAGAGGGTCTGGGTACAAGTGATGTTTGGCCATG
>JAOBYE010665739.1:0-11778 GCA_025403585.1 Parazoanthus swiftii
GGAGGGGGGGGGGGTTTGGGGCCCTGTCGGCCTCCCCCTAAGTCCACAGCTGGTTGTGCCAGTCTCTAACCATCTACCTCTTGTCGTACGTAGGATAGCCGCAATCAAATCTTGCAAAGCAAAGTGTGGCTGCGACAGGTGAGATGCGATTACAGTCCTCTCAGATCATGTCTGTACAGTCTGTGACAGAGGAATTTTTTAAGTGGTTAGTGTGGCGTCATTGTAAACAATGATGTTCATGGAGTGCTAGTAGATCTAGATCTATAAACCTTGATTGATTACATTAATTAACAATATTAATTCCTGTTTTGTGAACACTATTGATAAAACAGAAAGTTCAAATACAAAGTCTTGCTTGTTTTTGTTCATTTAACTTTTGAAGTTTAGTTTGTGTTGAAGGAAAATAATACGTTTTTCGTAATGACACAACGGCTATTTTATTCATGCAATAAGTTATCTCCAAATTCACAGTTACAAGGTCAACAAAATAATTTTGTTTTTTCCAGTACTGGGTAAACCCCTTCCTCAGGTGGGACCCAAAGGAGTACGGAGGTCTCAAAACTATAAACGTCAGTCCAGATCTTATTTGGAAACCGGATATTGTCTTGTACAACAAGTAAGTCAGTTGAAAGTTTTCTACTCCAACGTTAGACTAGTTACTCGACCATCAACCATAGATAGTTTTCTCTTGAATCGTTTTCGTAACTGCTACACAAAAAGCTAGCTGGCCATTTGGAATACAAGCAGCATTGGCAGAGCTGATTATTTTCCTTAAAAACAATTAGGTTTAGCTAAGAACTATCGCTATGGCTACAAACATTGCACAACTCGGCTACGAATACTCTCTTAGAGTTTTCGAAAATGTTATTCCATTTACATGTTTAACTAGGAAAACAGTGAAAAAAAGTATAGAAAAAAGAAGGCAGAACGAATTTTGTCAAAACTGCACGCTTCTTGGTTTAACGCTTCAAACGTTAGGTCGGGGAAACCCTCTGTAGGTCAAGTTAACCCCTTCTTGTCCATTCAAGGGATAAATCATCATGAATGACACCCAAAACGGAAATGAAAAATATTACAAACTGCTGCCTAAATACTAAATATCTATTGTTGTTACCTTCCTAGTTGTTTGTTTTACAATGAGAAAAATAAACTTGACCATATCTTAAAACCTGGCTTTTGATACATCTTTGTTATAGATTCATTACTCCAACGATTTATCATGCATGTTCAAATTTTCACTGAGTGCCGTGGTTTTATATATAGTACTTTCTTGAAACTTAGGTTAAGTTAGTAAGAAAATGCATGCGTAGGCAAAACTCGTATTATGTTGAAACAAGCAAACTAAGTCCGTTCTATATGAACAAGGAGTTGTTGGATGTAAGGTTTTAAAAGCATTTAAACCTTATTTTCAGCGTTGGGTTCGGGGAGACTGGAGCAGTCTATGGTTATGATACTAAGGCCGTAATACGTTATGACGGTTACACCGAGTGGTTCGCGCCAACCGAAATTCACAGCATCTGTGGGATTGACATCACATTCTTCCCTTTTGACGAGCAGCGCTGTCTTTTGAAGTTTGGCTCGTGGACGTATACTGGTGCGTCTCTCGACTTTGTTAACATGCGAGACGCAGCGGATTTGAATCAATACATCGAAAGCGGGGAGTGGGAGCTGAAAGAGGCTTCCTTAGTACGAAATGTGGTGCATTATTCGTGTTGTCCCGAACCTTATGTGGACATCACATACACGATTCATATTAAGCGAAAGATTCTCTACTATCTCAATAATCTGATACTTCCGTGTCTTCTTCTGTCTGGCCTGACAGTGTTTACACATTGTCTGCCGCCTGAGTCTGGGGAACGAATGGGACTGGTGATCACAATTCTCCTGGGCCTTACAGTGTTCATGCTGCTCTTTACGGACACGGTTCCCCGGACTTCTGAGGTGATACCGCTGATCGGCAAGTACGCGTTTACGGTGTTATGTGAGGTGTCTGCTTCTCTATTGTTCACCAGCTATGTTTTGATGATTTATCACAAAAGTCCAAGCAAGCGGATGCCGGGTTGGTTTCGTTATGTCATATACAACGTCCTGGCACCGCTACTTTGCAAGACGACTCCTGGTAAGTGCTGAGCTATTCAGCTTGCTTCTCCCCCCTTCTCTCCCCGCCCCCTTCTCACACCAACCTCTTCTCACCCCGACCCTCTATTTACCCCACCCCCTTCCCACCCCCGCCCTCTTCTCATCCCTCCCCCTTTCTCATCACACCTCCTTCTCACCCCCAACACTTCTCAACCCATCCCCTTCTCACCCCTACCCCTTCTCACCTCAACCCTTTTTCACTCCACCGCCTTTCCACCCCACCCCCTTCTCACCCCCACTTCCTTTCCTACACAAATGAACCTGTTCCAGTCTAGTTCATTTTGTTTTTATTTTGAGGCTACAGTTTTTAAAATTGGCAAAATGTTTTGTCTAAAACAATTGCGCGTGAGAAAGTGCGTGATCAGATTTTAAAGAAAATTTTGCTTTTACTTTGTTTTCCAAAAAAAAAAATTGCGACTTCAGTTCACTGCCTTAGTACGTATATACTGGGCTCGGTGGATGTCCGTTACTGGCAGTCTTCCACTTCAAGAAATATAGCTCGAGTCAAATGACAAGAATGAGAGTTGTTTGAGTTGAGTAACCAAATTTGGGTGAAAGTTTTGGTCAACTCTCATGCATGCGGTCAAACGAGGATGAAAGCCAGTGAGAGTCGACAATAGTCTCTCAACAAAATATGTAAAACTGTCATCAACTCTTATCGGCATTTTGAACGTGTACAAATTTGATGGGAACGATAGAGAGTCGATGAGAGTGCGTGAGAGTTGACAGTCAAACGAGAGTGAGAGTTTGAACTGTCATCAGCTGTTATTTATACTTTGTACACGATCAAAGTTGACAAGAGTCGATGAGAGTCGATGAGAGTGCATAAGAGTTGGTGGTCAAACGAGAGTGAGAGAGTGAACTCCTATCAACTTTCATCGGCCCTGCCCAAGTTTTGAACTAGTCATTTCCACTTTGGCGTACAAGTGGTTAACCATTTGAGTTCATTTTACTCTTAAGGCGAAAACGAAAGGAATAAAAAGTCCAGCCAGTGCTGCTTGTTTGCTGTTTCTGGAAAAACTCTTGATGAAAGCCAACCGCCCAACACGTTGATTCAAAACAAGGAAAACGGAAATCCGTACGGGAATCGTACCTCCGCTAGTCACCTTCAGGAGACTGGCTTCAAAGTAGACTACGTCAATAGGAATGGAACTTCGGAGGATGGGCTGCGGGGACCCACGACCATACTGCATGACGCCTCCGCTGACCAAAAACTGACAGAGCTCGCAGTCGGCATGCAGAGAATCATTGAACACTTGGACGGTGTCCAAGAATCCGACAGTAATGAAGAAGAATGGAAATTTGCTGCCGAGGTGTTGGATTCATTCTTTTTCTGGTTGTTGACGGTAACAATCTCACTCTCAACTGTCGTGTTCTGCTTAATGGTACCGTGAAAATCTGTCGTTTGTCTTCGTTGAAAACTCAATAAGTTTAAACAAGATATGTTGCAGTCAGGGGCGGGTTCAGGGGACGGGAGAACGTGGTCCGGGCCCCCAAACCCCCTACCCTTCGTCAGCAATATTGGAAACAATTTTTTTAAGAAAAACGCTGAAAAAAAAACAAGTTTTGGGGCACATATGCTATTTTTGAACCACTCTTTCGAGAGTTGCGGTTCGGGCACCCACTTTTCCAAAACTTCTGGAACCGCCTCTGACAGTTTAAGTTAAAATGTAGAAAATTTTAAAACAACTGTAGTGTAGACATGAGCAAATCTTCTTTAAAACCCATTTGACCCATGGATGGTCCAGCTGCATGTATTACTTAACCAATTAGTCCAACCAAGACGGTTGCAGGTGTGGTGGGAGAGAAATAAGACTTAAGACCAGAACAGTTTGTATTAATCCCAGAAACCTCGGGGAGGAGGGGGTGTCAAACTGATCCCCCCCCCCCCTCGATTTTTTCGGCTTTAATTTTTTGCTTCTTGACCAAATAAGAAAAGCTTTGGTACAACTGTTCTTTGTATGTTAAGACATCATTTGACACTGAAAAGGTGACGTCATAGCTAATGACGTCATCACAGTGAGTCACGCAACTTGCGCGTTGACTTCGAAATTCCAATTTTTTGCAAAAATGACTTAATGCAGATAATTTTGCAACGGATTCTACCTGTTTTTAAGTTTTCAATTGCTAATTGCTGTTTTCTCTTTATTTTCAGTATTGATAATTATTCAAATTTGATTAAAATCTGAAAAACTCAAAAATTTCAGATGGCGGCCAAATTTTGGAATTTCGCTCATCACGGTTGCCAAGGAAACCAACAAGACACCATGTGACAACACTTAATTGAAAGTTCAAAGGAATTTGATAGTATTTGTCAAATTTCATGTCAATCGGATGAATTATGACGAAAGTAAAATGGGGGGTCCGATTGACCCCCCTCCCCCTCGAGTGTTCGTGTGACTTTTTTTGTTAAAGGTTTCCAGGGTGGTGGAAACAGTCAGTCTGCGTCTTAGATAAGCTGTGTGTCTTGGAGTAGAGTTTGCTTGCTATGTTTATCTAAGAAGCGCCTCACTTTCGATGCCAATTTGGTAGTTTTAAGAAAACTAAACTCGCGTTAATTCAAGATTGGACACGGACTTTGTGTGCGTAGATTTTTTCTGTTTCCAGTTGCGCATTTAGAGTGTGATAAACTGTAAAAAATGGCGACAGAAGACCAGCTTACTCTCAACCGACAGTTCTCGGACACACGCTGTCCGTGAATCAGAGAAAAGATTACTACTAAAACTGCAATCTAACAAAGCATAATCAGGGCATAATGAAGACTATAGGTAGACAACGGCAGAGGAAAGCAAATCGTCTGCTTGTTTAACGAGATTGATCCATTGCTGAACAACACGATCTTAGCTGGGCGCGATGCGAAGACATAAATCATTTATACGAGAAGTTAATGTTTTGTTATCAGTGCGTATCTGTTTGTCATAATATAATTCTATAAACAGCTCTAATATGTCGCCATTTTGGACGCCATCTTCGGTTTTAAATCACAAATGTTGACATTATTAAGAAAAGCTCGTGTATTTAGAAACTAACAGAAGAAAAATGTTTTTTTTATCAATTTATAAACATTAAACTTGAATTTGCATCGATCGTTTTACGAAAGTTTGTTATGGTGACGTCAGCTAAAATCGACAGATGTGTCGTCATTTGAACTTTCGTAATATTTTACTTTTTTTTGGTTTTAAGGTTGTTTAAAAAATAGGCCCTTTGAGACAGGAGATCTCATGGTACAAAATACGCCATATTGGAACGCACAAGAATGTTTGAGACTCCACTGGGAAATGTAAAACAAAGAAAAATCACACTTTTGTAGTTAATTGTGTTTTGTCGGGAGTCCTGCACATTCTTTTGCGTTCCAGTTAGGCATATTTTGTACCATGTGACCTTTACCTGCAAAGGGCCTATTGTTTTAAAGCACACGGTTGAGGGGCATTTGACAAGTCACTCAAAGCTGTTCGAAGGTCATCTTGAGTTAGTAGTGGGCTCCAAAGAGCAATGATAATTTAACCGTATCTCAAAAAGTTTCGAAATAAAGAACCGGATCATTAAAAAGAATCAGCGAATGAAATATCGAAAAGAAAACAAATAACAGGAATGGTGAGGGTAACATCCAGGCCAAAGGGCCTTAACTATCTGGTGAACAAGACTAGTTGTGGATTGTTAACCCGGATGTGGATGAAACAATTCATTGGTTCTTCGTAGTTTCAGCCAAACAAACCAATCAGATGTCTCTGTTTAAATTCAACCGCAATTTCATAGCGAGCACCTGGAAAGTATGTGACATAAGTTTGAATTTTAAACAAGTTCTTTGTGTTATTACGGTTGGTTTTTTATAAAAGAAAAATGAAATGGTTTTCCATACGATCTCACTTGATGTTTACACAGTAGCATAGTATAGGAAACCACGCCATTTCATTTATATAACAACGCAACATATCAATAAGTGTAATTAAATGGTTCTGTGAAAACAATTAAAATTAGAGCTGCTTGCTGGTAATCTAAAGCAGCAAGAACCTTTGTGTCTTTTTGCTCTGCAATCAATAGATGTGAAATCAGAGGCTGTATGACAAGAAAAAAATATATTACCGTTTTTGTTGTGATAATCTAACTACACTCGTTTTCTAACGAACATTTTGCGCGTTAAAAACTGGGAATATAGACAACCCGATTTTTTGTTGTGGAAATAAATGTGTCGTACATAATTGGACCGTATTTTGGCTTTTAATCTGTGTAGTTGTTAGCGACTAGTTTACAAGTAGGGGTCAGTGTGTCAGAGAAGCCGAGGGTCCCGGCGCGTGACAACAAACGCAGTGAAGCCGGGCGATAACGTCAGATATTGATTGTTACACGCATACTGCTACAGTGGCTTTGCGGTTCAACCGATAGAATGCGAGCTAAACAGACTGTAGGGAAATTTTTTAGCGACAAGACATTCAACTACCGATAAAGGTGATTGAAACAGTTATAAATTATTTGATTACCTATATTGCAGTACGACGTCATGTCTCCGTGCTAATAGCTGCATAGCCCTTATGACATCACGTCTCAGTGCTAATAGCAGCATAGCTCTTATGACGTCACAAATCACGTGCAACGGTAACTACATCCCAAAAATTTCGCTTAAATGACTTTAAAACTAGGAATTGCAACTTGTTTGATATATTTCTTTAATAAATGAAGAAAAGGTTTCAAGCAGTCATGATTTGACCAAAAAATATTTCCAATACATTTTAGTAAAAATGACCAATTTATTACTTTATTATCAAGAGAGTTCTCGATCAGAAGTCAGCGCGACCACTTTCGGTTAGATAGGATTAAACTTAAGATTTTTATGAATATCGCGGCATTTTACTGGCGCCAAACGTCCGAATCAATTTCTGAGTAAAATAACCTTAAATGTTAATAGTAGACTCAGCTCTCATTAATTACAATTGGACTTTATAACAAGTTTATTAGAAAATCAGTATTCCGTCTACTCTTTGTAACTTTTAGTTACCCAGCATATTTTAAAGAGGTTTGCTTGAAAAATAAAAGAACAAACGCTGAACGTGTTACAGGTCATTAAGAAAACTAGTAGTAGCTGCGTCAGGTAGATGTTATATGATATTTAAAAATATGTGTTTGAGGTTCGGCAAAGAATGGAGCGACACGTGATCTGATGCTCAAGCAGTGAGCTGCAACAGTTGTCTCAGAAAAGTCTCGATATCCCATTTTTTTTTAAGGCCAATTACTACATGGCATTCTGATGACAAAAGCGAAGCTCGTTGAGTACAGGCCCGTAGCAGGGAATTTTGTTGGGGGGAGGGGATGCATGGGTACCCGGTGCACGTACCCCCCCCCCCCGGCCTAGGCGTACAGGCCTGGATCATATTTACGTCCATTATGCTCAGTTCATTATGACCAACAGAGAAGATTCAATTCCTTGAAACTGATCCAAGAAATGCGTGGGAGTTTCGTTGTGTGTTTGTTTTTATTAAAAGATGAAGTTACACTGTAACTACAAATTTCAGTGTTTAAATGAAGAATTTTACTGGCTATTACCAATATACTGAAGACCTGATTGAAGAATTTTTCATTCTAACTACATTTTCCGAAAATGAGAGCGAGTATGCATTCGTCCGGCAGAATCTAGAAAAGCATTCGGTTTGTGGTTTATTCATTTTCTTATTCGTTTAACTCTTTAACTTGTTTTGCTGTTTGATTCTGTTCAGTGTAGTGGAAACTGGTATAGAAAGTTAAAGTTAAGTTTTTCCTCAAAGGTTCAAAAGCTGATCGCTTCTGAATAGTAACTAACAAATAAATTTCCATTTTCTAAAAAATAAACAACGCCATATGGGATCTTGGAATTATTTATATTTTGGGGAAATAGAATTTGTAAGTAGCTTCTTTTTTATCACTAATTATGAGTAACATTTGCCAACAGAAACGGTTGAAAATATTGTGCAACAGTTTTCAAGTAATGATGTTTTCTCGTAAGAATAAAAAGAGGTTATAGCTTTAATTTGCGTTTATCAACTATCGGTTAGAAACAGTCTTACTATAAAACTTACTCTTTTTAAGTTGACTTACAGCAGGGGTAAAAAAGTAATGCTACTGTAAACTAAATTAGGTAAAAAAACACCTGCAGTTAAGAGATACAGTATAAATTTGCAGTTCTTTTAACGGAAACTATTTCTGGTATTTTTCATGGTTTTGCTCAGAGACTTTGCTCAGCCATGAAAAGGAGTTCAAGTGAAATCAAGATTGAATAGTTTAGAAAAGTAAAATACAAAGAAAGTTGCGAAGAATGTGCTTAGAGAGTTAGCAATTTAATCCCCGCTGCTAAAAACCGACTGGAAAACATGTTTACCAATTTTTAACAAATTCAATTTAATTTCGCATCAATGCGCATACTCCCATGGCCAAAACCAACGCTAAACGCACTCGACCACGGTCAAGTAAGTCAAGTACTTGGGGTAACAAGTCGTGCAGATGTGTTGGGACACTTAAGAAGGTATGTACATTATATATCAAAGTTTACTTTTATACTTAGCTCTTGATAAAAACAGGGTTACTTTTCAAAAAAAAAGAATTAGAATAGTTGTACCGAGTTAAGTTATGTTTGATATTAAGATATAGAAGCTTGTGTTAATAGGAATGTGGGAGTTTCTTTTAAATTATCAAGGGCTCTTCAGATCTCAAATGAGATACATACGTACATATATGTTTTAACCCACAAAGACGTTTTCCGTCTTGAATATAAAATGATGCTTTTATCTAAGACGACCTACTGAAGCAATGCATATCAGTTTACTAAGATACTGTCAGCACAAACGAGGTCTCTCATAATTGACCCAAACGCACGTTTTATTTTCCCTACAATGCAGTTGGTTTTTTCAATGAATTTTGGATTCTTCCCCCCTTTCTATTTTGTAACGGAAATACTTTAAAGCCAACTGACCAACCATTTAATTTAAATGTTTCAGTTCGCGTTTCAAATTAGGACCGTCTTGCATAGAAGCCGGCTGTAACAAGTACGACAAACTCCCCGATATTTTGTTTTCATATTTTTATACACACTAATAAGCATGAACGAAAATACGTAAATATTTAAGATCAAATAAATCTATATCTAATTTTGAATTTTTTTGGTTAATTTAGAGTTCAGCCTGAACCTAATACTTGCGAAAGACAGAAACTTAGACATTTTGGAATATATCTTTTGAGTAAGCTTATAGGAGCACACTCTAAGCCTGGTTGTTCGTTCAATTATATATATGTTTGTAAGCATTTTTCCCAACACGTTTTCGATTTCTTGACAAATATGAATGATATATTCAATTGGAAGTATGAGTAAATTTAAAATCAGTCGATTTATAAACAAATTTCCATAAAACAAAGACCCTTGATAAAACAGTCTGCAGACAACTATAGGTGTTCAGTGAATTCCAAAGTTATTGGTAGAGACTATTTCCATTTACGCCATTTAACTTTTAATTGTAAATTGATTTTCATGTATAACTAAAGCACGGACAGATATAATCTGATTCATAATAAGTTAATTTTCACTTGCATTTTTTATTTGCATCTCCTTCAAACGCGAAATTGATATTCTTTTTTGTAATCCTTGAAATATTAAACAAACTGGGAGGATATATCAGAATACGTGGTAATATCTAAGGTTTTACAAACCTTCAATTATAGATTTCAATCAGCTTTGACCACTAAATATTTAATAGTTATGTAGCCATTATATGGCGGGTGGTTCAGTAAAAATGAGTAAGCTAATTTTTTTTTACACTATCTGTGTCAAATGATGTTTTTCTAATGATGATTTGATAAATTCCTCATACTTCTTTTCGTATGTTTCCTATATTAAAGTTGGGAGAACTTTACATTTCGTCTAAGCCAGTTTGCAGTTGATGATGAATTTTCATATTTTCAAAACTGATCAACTCATTTGTACGATACAGTGAGGAGAAGACAGATGCTGATAAATTTCGTGGGAGTGAATTTATTACATTTATATTGGAGTGAAGAAGCTAAAAAAACTAGAAACTGAAGCTGTGCAGTTTGTATTTTTTAAAAATTAATTTTCACCCCCGGTAAGTCGGCATACAAAGAAAAGTATTAGCTTTAAATTCGTAGCGCATCATAAGAATAATTATTCTGCAGTATCAGCAAGACAACTCGCCATTAAATAAGTTTGATGTTCAGGCAAGTTTCATGGAAAAATCATCGGGGAATCAAGGGGCATTCAGTCGCGGACGCCAAGCAAAGCGAGGCCAAGATAACTTGTGACTCGCCCTTTTAATTATTTCATGCTTATTTCATGCTTATTTCGGACTCGCCCTGTATAATTATTTTTGCCCGCACCGACGCACCGCCCCTCAGTTCCCGAGATCGAGTGGGGATAAATTAGTTTCGCTTTTTATTCGCCTTGAAGTCACGCTGATACAACGAAACCCTCCACCTACTTCTCCCCGAGAAAAAAAAAGTTTGCCGGAAATTAATTTAAGGCTAACTTAGTAATAACTTTCATTATCACATGGTTAACTGATTTCGCATGCTGTGATTGGCCAATTTCAGGTCCGTAAGTAGCCGTACGGACCTCTAATTCTGAAGCGGCCTCACTTGCTTCAAATAATCAGCAAAGCCATATTATAATAATAAGCATCTTATTAGCCTCGTTTGCTCGGTCCTTACGGCAAGTTATGGATCCTCGTTTTTCCCTTTCTTGTTTTCGTGGTCCGCGCGCTTCGCGCTTGGGCCATAAACGGAATGAAAAAACTCGGTCCATAACTTGCCGTACGGACCTCGCACTCGGTTGATAACAAGTATAAGTTGCCCATTTTGCATTAGCCAAGGTATTTGAATGAAATGTTTCTATGTTACAGTCAGTATAAGCCAATGCGAGGTTTAAAGTTTTTAAAACATTGAAATTTCCCACCAGGGAGAACACGTGGACAGATGACGTCAAACAAGCGTGTCACAATACTAATTTGCATCATTGAGGCCGTTTTATAGGGCACGTAGTAACCCTCTGAACTCAGCTAAAAGAGATGGAAATTTCTCCGCTACAGCAGTAGTTATAATTTTATTATCTATACGATTTGGTGATTGAAATATGAAGCGCTTCATTACTTTTTTTTTGATGGGTTTAACGGGAGTGGGAGCAAAATTGGGTTAGAATTTGGCCAGTTTTTTAATTTTTGAGTATCGAAGATAACTTAAAGTTGAATTTTTTCGGCATTTGTACTCTTAACTGATTTCATATCGTTGTAATTTCGTGGTGCATGTTCAGACGCTTTTTTAAGTTGTCTCTCGACGAAGTGCGTGCAAATTTGCTCGGAGCATTCTTTGCCAGAACGAAATTCTAAAAAAACACCGGTCGTTCATATTAAGAACAGAGTTTGATCGTCAATTGATAAGATTTACTTGTTCTTTCAGTTTGAGACAGAAATTGCTTCTGATAAAGCAAGATTTTGTAAAAAAACTAAAATTTTGACAGTAACAACGTTTTCTTACGACGGAATGATGACACCACATGTCACTGAAAAAAACCCAAACTGATAAGCTTGCGTGATTTTGTTTTTCAACCAATGTTCATTGCAATGCTTTTTTAAAAACTGTTTGAGACTTAGGGGTTGTAGGCATTCCCAC
>JAOBYE010666072.1:0-11775 GCA_025403585.1 Parazoanthus swiftii
GGGGGGGGCAGGTTATCAATTTCCTTCAAGTGCCGGTAGATAAGCGTGTATTTGGACTCAGCGACGAACTGATCATCCTTGTCGACAACAAAATATGTATTAAAATGGATGTTTTAGAACTGAAAATACATAGAGTTAATGTGTTCAGTTTAAAGTTTGAGGATATTTTCTGTTAAGTTTACTTTTAATTTAAATTGTTACAGTTCGGTGTACCTTTGTGACAAGTCATAACCACAGGCAGCCCAGGATGTTAGTTGAGATAGTAAACTTTGTATGGGGATAAATTCGACTTTCACGATACCGCAGAAATTTGGTATAAAACACGCAAACAAGGTTTGTTCCGGCCCGGCATATCTGTTGTCTCCTTGTGTCATTTCAGTCAGTACCCGTTCTGGCCGGTGTCACTGTGTGGTGATTTAGTTGTAGGCGAGATTATTTCCATTTTGTAGTTTCTCCCAAACTCCAAAATTATAATCTGGTCTAAACTGCCTCAGAGTGACTCAGAAGGCACAATGCCCACGGCCGAATCTCTGCACATTTTATAACTTCGTTTGTACTTGTAATTCACAAATCAGCGCAATGGCTACTACCTTTGCGGAATAAAACTGTTACATAAAAGCAAAAAGTAAAAATGCAGTTTAATTATATTTTCTTGAACCCTTAATTATGTAAACTTCATAAAATTATCTAGCTATACATTAGATCTTGTATGTCATGATTAACTAGTCCTCATCACGCACACATGACTCGACAGGCCCCGAGAACAGACCGATATCAACCATTTGTATCTTGTATGTCATTCGAAAACTTGAAGTTAGCTTTGTTTTAAGGGCGGCTTAACCCTTTATCGAAGTTCCCACGTAATTACAGTGTACGTCATAATTCGTCGATATATCTCGGTTTTAATGTGAAGAATTAAATTCTCAAACCAAAGGGAAGTACATGTATGCCTAAATCTTTGTTTGTAGTTGGTTGATCGTCCGCGTTGGTGTACAGTAGTCCAAGACATTGACTGAAACTCTGCGCGATGTTTATCCGTGTGTTTCAATCATGAAAAAGACCGTAGCGGCGTAGCCGTAGGAGCCGTGGAAAACTCAGGGGAGGGGGGGAGGGGGGTTGTCTGAAAACATATTTCCGGTTTTAAACGCCATTTGAAACAAAATCAGAGTATCTAAAAGAAAAAAAGTGTTTCCCGTTTTTCTCAAACTTGCGGCAGGTGTTGTTCACGAACAGACAAATCGAAACACGGATTGCATGCAAGTTGATGTCTTGCCTGTCACAATAACTCTATATATTGCCTGGTTTAATTCTGATGAAAATCAATAGAGTCTATGAAAAAACTGCTCCTTTGCGTTAAGAACTAATCCACTTTTTTGAGGGCTCAAATGTGGCATAAGATGTGGCCATCGATATATATTAGCCCGTAAGACCTAAATAACTATTACCTTGAGGTAATTCCTTGAGGTATCAATGAGCGCAGCGAAGAGCGAAGAAAAAACGGGGCCTGAACTGGATTACTTTCTATGCAGCAGTAGTAGCCACAAAATTTAAGAAAAAACTGGGGTAGGGGGATGTCTCCAGGCCCCTCTTCTTTGATCTTTTTGCGGCCCTAGTTGTTTGTTGGTTACCGAAGTGGCAGTCAGTCATCTACGCAGTTTCAGGGATCTAATGAATCACCTTGAAACCGTAATATTCCTATTGTAAAAAATGCCAGCAGAAATTTAAGATATACTGTACATATCGGGTTCCTTAAAAACAGGCCTAGTGGTGCTTGGCTGTCCTTGCGTTGACGTCACTAAGTGATACACGGACATATAGTATCATTTTGATGTTTTTCTCAAAAATATTACCAGCATGAACAAAAGTGTACCTATGACGTAATATCCCTCACGCTGCACCATGACATAATGCTTGCATGATTTTTGAACTGGTCAGCGGTGGGAATAACATTTCAGGTTTTCTCGATGGTTCTTGCTGGATTCAGTCGAAGTTTTTTTCTGCAATTAATGCACAGTTGAAGTATGAAGTAGACTAATTTTAGAAAAGAATCTTCAGTGCCGAATGCATGAGGCTGTAGCACTTGTTTCTAACTGGAATGAATCCCTCAAAGCCGACGGTGAGTTCGACTCTTGGCAGTTTGGTTCAGGGTTCAGTGGTTCAGTTGACATTCTAGATTACAAAGAGTTCTGTTGTATCGATTTAACTAGTTTGTGATCTATGATCGCGTTGTGAGTAGAATGTTTGCAAACAACTAACTATAACTTTACTTAAATTGTATGTAATAAGCACTGCCTATGTAACGAAGAGAGTGAGTTTTCAGACGATGCAATTCTTTCCCCTTTAACGTTTTCTGTAGAGTGTAGTTGTTGGTACTTTGCATTAGTCAACCACTGTGATTCATTAATGCTGTACGTTTTTCCAATTAATCTAACTCTATGGTTAACGCCAAGCTGTGTGGTCAAACTGCATTTTCTGTTTGTATACAGTAACTGTAATTTATGATAGCCAAACGGTTCAGATCAGTCACATCACAGAACTAAGTACTTCAATCTTTGTTTATTGTTATCAAATAAATGTTATATTAGAGTCTGCACAGAAGCTGAATGATACCTTAAATGACAGGCTGTTGTACTGTTTGCCTGAAAATTGATTGTCCATGTTTGTGATACTATCTCAAATAGAAATGTTAAAATTTATTTACTTCATGGTTACAGTTGAGAGTAAATTTCAAAGAATGATGTGTTTCGAGACTCATAGTTTTAAATGAATGTTTGATGAAAACTTGATGAACATTTGCTACTACAAAGTTCTTCTCTAACATAATTATTTGGTGTTATTTATTTTTTGTGTATGTAAAATCTTACAAAAACTTTGGTCAGTTGATTGATGCTAAATAGGAAAAAGAGGGAGATGATAAAATCTAATGCAGCATTGTCATGTTGAGTGTTTCATTGTACATACAGTTATAGTAGAATGACAGTATTTTGGCATTTATCAACACAGGTCACATACAGTTCAAGCTCCTAGCTAGTGTTGAGTGGGAGAGTTCAATAGATATTATAATAGAAGGTCAAAGTTAAGATATACTTTCTATGGGAGTTACATGTAGCTCTTTGCACAAGTACATGCATTGTACATGTGAAATACAATTAATATGCACTCACCTGTCTAATGTCTCTACAACTTGTTTTCTCTGAAATTTTGTGCCAATCTGAGCATTATTTCGCATACATGTTTTCAATGCCTGAGTTCTCCAAGAAACAGTAATTGTCTCTTCAATTTGTATATACTATCTACTGATTGCCCAGTACTAACTAAGGGCTTTGGTGACCTGTGTGACCAAGTGGACCTTGCCAGCTGTCTTTCTGAATAAAGTCAAGTACTGTATGTGTCTAATGAGGGGGTGTGTACTATCAATTTAAGTGAGGACTACATAAGTACATGGTGGGAACTCTTGTACATGTTTATAGTACATGCAGATCAAGTTTCAAAAATGCTTTAACCTAAAAGGTGTGGATATCTATCCAGACTGTTGGTCTGACTGGTATTTAGAGTCCCTGGATGTTATAAGGACATACCATATAATTATGTACTAAATATACATGACACCCGGTCAATCCTTTTGTCATTTCTGCAACTTCCAGTGTGACCTTGAGATGCAACTGTATGAGAAGTGCTCAGTATTCATTATGCTTCTTGAGTGCTCTACAACTACAGTCTGACTGCAATGTTTTAAAAATTGTTTTTCTTGAACATTGTAGAAAGAGGGAAAACTCAAAAAATATAGAAATTTCCTAAAAGGCTGGAAGGAGAGGTACTTTAAATTGGAAAGGAGCTATCTTCACTACTATGAGACTCAATATGTAAGTATATTCAGGCCCGTAGGCAGGGGGGTGCACGGGGTGTGTATGCACCCCCCATGGACCCAAAAAGGTCCGCATTTGGAGGTTTAATAGGAAGACCGAATAGCGCTTATCTGTAACAGCACTACCAAAATCTTGACGACCAAAAAAAAAAGGTCCAGTTTTAAGAAATTTGCTCCCCCCCCCCCAATAAAATTCCTGCCTACGGGCCTGGTGATTGTAATTATGAGCAGTTGACTTACTTAGTACAGTAAAAACCCGCGTGTAGGAACCTGGGATTTAAGAACCTCTTGGCAAAAATTTGCTTTTTTAATACCCCAAAATCTAAGAACCTGCTTACCCAAACAAATTTCAACAGGTTCTTATATGTGAAGTTAAGTTATATCATCAATATATATTTTACCAAAAAGTTGACATTACAGACGTCAAAAAATTGTTATGAAACTCAAAAATTATGCATTTAAAATTTATGTTATACATGAACTGTTACAGACTGTATTATGAAACAATTACTGTATTGCTAGAATTAAAAAAGTGCATCATTTGTATGTAAGAAATTAAGAACCTTATTAAGAACCTACTTAGCTTAAACTGTCAATTAAAACGTACCCCATAGTATAAGAAGTTACCTGTTTTGCCAAACTCTGAAAAAAGTAGGTTCTTACATTTGGGTTTTTACTGTATCATAAATTAGTATTTATTTAATGATAATTTTATTTATTTTACTGTATTATTATAATAACATGATATGTACAGACTTATTTTTTTAAACATAAAAATTACAAACTGTAACTAGACTTACTAGTTCGTCTAGCTGAAAATATGGAAGATGTTTTTAATATGAAGCTCGAGACCAAATAAAAATTTCCCAGATTTTTCATTACCATTTGATATTATTATTTTTGTAGCAGGTGCTAAGTCATGTCACTAACTAATAACAGTACTTGCAAATGGGATACTTGAACTATTTTCTCTGAGGCCACGTTTTACTGTTTCTTATTGATGTTAACTGTGGACCCCAATTAAGGGACCTACAAAGATGTGCTTAAATATTGTAATTATCTTTGATGTGTGTTGATTGCTTTTATTCCAATTTTAAAAATAGTGACACCATCCCTGACTAAGCTGCGTAGTATGAACTTTTAAGTTGGATCCCAGATTTGCAGTTTCTTTAAAATTATTTTTTATGTTACTCTTTGCAAGTACAGGATCATGGTGTAATTGGGTCTTAAGGGACCCACTGAATGTTTGAGATTGCCTTTAAACAACTATCATTAATATGTTACCTAATTGAATAAGTTGTTGTGTTATTTAACAAATAATTTGTCTTTCACTGGCATGTCAAACCTGACTACAAATTGGATGCAGTTATATAATGGCTGTTAAAACTTCAAATGATATTACTGTTATGGTTATTGAAAACAGAATGTCAAAAGGTAGATTATTTGCATGATGGCATTAATTGACTACAACTACCAGACTGCTTTGCCCACTTTGTAAGATAACTAGTGCCAGTTGTAATCAACCAAATGTCTTCATGAGGGAACAAAAATTGGAATATTTTAAGAAAAAATATAAAAATAAAAAAAAATATTTGTAAAAAAATTTATAAAGCATAAGTTCTGATGCATGTACCATACTGTGGTAAATTATAATCAAATGACGCCAACATGCAATGTCCTAGTTTTTGTTTTCACTTGAGTTATTGTGTATAAACACTAACTAGTATGAAGGTTTAAATCTCACTTTCATTTTGCTTATAAATAGAAACATTTTTTATTACTGAACATTATTTTGTTATTTTCATTAATTTTCTATAATTAAAAGACTGCAGCTCCTATTGGTTCCATCACAAGAGGTGACATCCTTCTTGTGAAACCTTGCATGGACTTTCCAGGTCAGATGTTTGTCTTTGAACTTCACACTAAGACTGGCATCATCTGGTACCTACAAGCTTCTTCACAGGTGTGCAGACATTTTTCATCTTGGAGGGGAGGGGGTGAGGAGCTGTATTTCGTTGTACATAAATGCTGGGCTATTAAGATTAAACAGAATGAATATGTACATGTACAGTAGTAGGTAGAAGAGGGGATCCATCAATGAATTGCAAAAATAATTTATTTGAATAGTTCCTCCACTATAATGTGGCATTATTTTTTTTGGAATTAAAACTTCAGCTTATTAGAGAAAGAGGTGCTTACTAAAAATGTCCTGATAAACATTTTGAAGGTTACTGTACCACAATGTAATAAGACACAGTGTTAAACACAATCTTATCCTCTATTTCTGTAATGGTGCCAGTAAAACCAGCAAATATAACTGTAAGAAGTATATACTAGGCTTCTATTAATACTAATGTCTTGCAAGTACCGAAGAAATGCTGAATAAAAATGTGTGAGTAAAATTATAGTTACATTAAGCCAAAAACTTGGCCTTCAGAATGAGGTAGCTAGGGTACGTACTGTACATCAGAGAGGGGGCTTAGATAAATAGAAGAAACTTGAAGCTCTTGAGGGGAGAGGGGGGCTCATTAGAGAGGGAGGGCTCATTAAAGCATTTCCAGTCTGTATTATAGTATTTCAGTTGTACCAAAATTGGGCTTATCAGCTACCAGTGAACATTAGCAATGATACATGTATGTGATGTCATGTTGTCATACACATTTTAAATAATTTTTGTTTCATAACTGAATTCAGTCACCTTAAATAGTTTAAATGGGTACTACCAGGTAAGTTTAATTCAAATGCTGATCAGCATTTCTACAAACTCAGCCAATTAAAATGGTTGTACAATCATGTAGTTTGAAATTTGTTAAATTACATGTAGTTTACAGAAATTGTGTTAGAAATTCCTGATCATTCTTTGACAGCAACACAATTATCATCGTTTCCATCAATATAGGATGAGATGATGTCATGGGTGAGAATTCTGTACCCAAGTGGATATTTTGTTGACCCCACTACAAGTCAGGTTTGTACATGAATTGCTTAGGGCCATAAATATATGCATGGCATGGAGTCAGTGAGTGTTATCCAGCATCAAACTACAAGAACTGCTGTTAGTGCAACACATGAATTCCTTGCTGATGCATCAGTTTCTCACTTCATGGGACAATTTTTGCAAAATTATAAATGTTAGATTTGGCTGTAGTTTTAAAAAGCCCCAATTTTTATAAAAAATTGTATTGTTTGTGCTTGGGATATGAGAGACTGGTGTAATGACATCAGATGATGGACCTACACTGTAATTGGCAAGACCTGTGTGCTCCAAATAATCTACATAACTGCCACAAAAGCCACATCCTTTTCCGGGTTATTCAAGCAAAACATACGTATATGTACACCAACTATTCCAGTACAAATCAGTGTGAAAGCTATATATGGGTCCAAATTCTAAAGCTAACATGTACATGACCCCATTGTCAATACTGTAGTCCTTTACAAGAAAAACCCTCTTGGAGCATTTATAAATTGACAGCTTACAGGTTTTTAGTTTGACAAGTTATATTGTTGGCAGCCCGTCTTCACAACGTAGTAGTACAAGTTTGAATGATACATATATGTATGTGTGTGCCTGTTTTGGAGTTGTTTCAGTCTAAACCTTCGGAAATACACTTAATTCTAAACAGAAAAGAGGTGTTCATGCGAAATTTAAATGAAAATTGACAGTGTTTACATGTACGGTATAAGTTGTTTCAGACACAGAAAACTTTATTTGTAAACACTGTCTTTTTAAAGCATATAAAATGTAATGCTTTTAATATCCAAGGGTGCTGTGTGTCCCTTGCAGCCAGTGGTGTCAGGGATGTCCATACCACCAGTACAGCCCAGTGTGACTGGTCCAGGATATCAGTCAACCACCACCCACCACCCGCCATCTGGTATAGCTGCTCCTCAAGGGACCTTTACTCAGGGCCCCCATCTGCAGGACACCCGCTTACAAGGTCCATATCCTCAAGGAGTTTACACTCAGGGCCCATATTCACAAGGGGCTCACACACGAGGCTCTCATGCGCAGGGAGTTCGTATGCAAAGCCCATATCCACAAGGCTTTTACACTCAAGGTCCATATTCACAAGGGGCTCCTACACAAGGCTCATATTTACAT
The DNA here is from genome assembly GCA_025403585.1 of Parazoanthus swiftii. Taxonomy (NCBI): domain Eukaryota; kingdom Metazoa; phylum Cnidaria; class Anthozoa; order Zoantharia; family Parazoanthidae; genus Parazoanthus; species Parazoanthus swiftii. The sequence goes on from JAOBYE010666072.1 coordinate 7,971, forward strand.
GGAACTCACACACAAGGCCCATATTCACAGGGGGCTCACACAGAGGGTCCGTACCAACAGCATCGAACTGAATATCGGCTGTATCCCCAGATTTATGGACATGAAGGAACACCTCCATTCAACCCGTATTATCAAGACACAGAAGGTAAGAATACGCTTGCCATTGGGTTACCAGGGCACTTTGCAGGGTCCCGAGCGTTAGGCAGCTAAACAAGCAGACTACTTTATTGTTTGTTTTCCTGGGAAAATTATTTTAAAGGCTCTTTTCTGAAACTATGTCGGTCAGTCGCATCCGATTTACATGTATGCCTCGGCACATGAGAAATTTGCTTTAGTAATCAAAGCTGTCATGGGTTTTGCTTCACTTTCAAAAACTCCAAGATCGCTGCGGCATCGATAGGGAAAATGCAAGCTATAACGGTATACTGCAACATAACTCAGGCATAATGCTGGGATTCAGTTTCCGCACCAGGACTTCACTTAGTGTGATGTACATGTAGTAGGTCGTTAGTGGAACCTCCTTGCATTGTACAGGGTGCCCGAGTGGTTTTAAGGGAGCACGAATTCCCTTATCGTCTTAAATCCATCACACACTAGTGCTCTTTTTGTCGGAAGGCTGCCAGTTTTTGGTCTCAGCAGGGCTAACCCCACGCATATGTATTTGATGCACAAAAATTGAATAAAATTCTTCTTCACCTAATTGTAGAGATCGGGGATCCCAAGGCTTCACAGCTCATCACACACTAACCAAGTTCTTGTCGAACTTACTTACGCGCGTTTGAAAACAACACAATTGCAGCTCTTTCAGGGTTTCTTCCCGACCAATTGCCGGGGACTGCCATGCACTAGCCGACAAGATAGATCTGTCAGGAAGTCTGAAAACCCATCATGGGAATATTTTGCCCCACGAACTTCAATTTTGTTGTGACAAAGCATTGACTAGCGTGTGCTGGGCTGTGTTTTCATTAACCTGAAACCGTTTTAGCGCGACCATTGGGACACTCTTTTAAGAAGCTCTTTGATTCATATCCTCTTGTTCTAGTATGACTCTAGTACGTTACAAAGGTCAGGTGCGGTAACGGTGGCCCCCACACTTTGTATTTATGCGTAAGCTACACCATTACCGCATTGCCGACTAGATCGGTTGTCAACAAACATCGTGATTGTTTTGTTTTTCTAGGTCCTGGTGAACCGAGACATAGCAGCCCTCCCCCCTCGTACGAAGAGTCAGCCCAAGCCCCACCCCTCCCTAGTAAATCATAGCAGTATAACTGAACATGTTAATGGAAGATGTCCCCGCTGGACTCATTTATAAAGATTCCTAGTTTGCGTATACAGCTGGATGAATATGTACAACATGAAGGGAGATCAGCGCAAGTAATTATAGGAAACGGTACAATCAGAATTAGCCATGTCAGTAAAAGTGAATACTAACTACAGTGAGGAAGTACAGCGCTTTTAGAGTCTGTGCCGGACCTTGTTGACTCAAGAACGATTTGTAATAATTATAACACTTTTTTAGCAATCGCAGCTGTGGATATATATGTACAATGCTAGTGGCATCGGCTTCATTATCAAATAGGCCGTGAATGTACAATAAAAGGAGTTTGAACATAAAAACGGCTCACTTTTTTTTTCTTCGTTTTGTAATCGCATTTTTGACAAGACCGTACAAAAAATAATTTTAAAAGTATATATACAAATTTGAAACAAAGAAAAAACATTGAGAGCGGTTTATTATCAAATGATCTTTTTTGGTTCACATCGTTACGCAAACGAAACAAATTACAATTACGCAAGTTATAGTGACAGCTGCAGTTAAGTGATATAAAGGTGCGCATCGCCGGTTAACTTGGAACAAAATACCAAATAGGATCTATATAACAGGGTTTGTACGGGACCTGGAAAACCTGGAAAGTCCTGGTAAATCAAAATTTTTTAAAAATTCCAGACCTGTAAAACTTGGAAAATTAACTTGTGACGGTCCTGGAAGATTCACTTTTCCTTGTTCAGTAAAATAATATAAAATAATTATCTTTTGAATATTTATCACTCACAATTTCTTGACGCTTGTTGTGGACGAGGAATCAATGTCAAAAGCATCGCAAAAAGTTGTATTATCTTCAAACTTCCGAGTACTTCAGTAGTTTCAACAGTGACAATAAAAGATCACAGCTGTTGCTCCATAGTTTAAAACTTGTTGCAGATTGCTACATGGTTGCTCTAATGGTTATTCTAAGCTTTTTTAGGTCCTCGATTTTTTTTTAATATTAACCCGGAAAAGTCTGGAATTTGAATTAATATTAGTGTACGAACCGACAAGTCAGAAGACCAAGCTCCAGCATACCCTCATGTCATTATTGGTGGAGACTTCAATCTCCCCGGTATAAACTGGGAAACTATGGAAATCACTGGTCATAGCGACATCGAAATATCAAAAACGCTGATCGACTGCATGCAACAGCACAGCTTATCACAGCTAACAGAACACCCAACTCGTGGAGAAAATGTCATTGATTTACTATTTACATCTAATCCAAGTATGCTGTCAAATGAGACCCACGCCCCAAGCCCCAGCTACGACCATGATGCTGTATTCTTTGACCTTTCTGTCAGGCCTAAAGTGAACAGTAAACCTGCTTATGTATTCCGTATATTTATATAAGAAAGCAAACCTGGACGGCCTAAAAAAAAAAAAAATTGGGGAATTAACATCGGAGTTCACACAAAGCCGAAACCACAGAGAACACAAGGTTGATGAAAACTGGGAATTCCTCAAATCACACCTTAAACGAGCAGCCGACAATTACATCCCTAAGAAACGAGTAAAATCGAACCGACGGCTCCCCTGGATAAATACGCCTATCCGCAGAATGATGCAAAAACGCGAAAGATTATTTAAGAAGGCAAGAAAATCAAAAAGTGCAACCTACTGGCAGGCTTACAAGAAATATCGGAACTCTGTTAAGAAACAAATCAATCTTGCACATAGCAAATATGTGAACGAAATCATCGGAGGTGGTCTAGAGGAGGGGGACGGAAAGACATTTTGGACTGATCCGATCGGCGTACCTCCACTGAAAGATGATAACAAAGTTGTTGATTCCAACCAGGACAAGGCAAATATCCTAAACGAGCACTTTCAGTCGGTTTTCACAAATGAAGACACCATAAACATCCCAAACAAAGGCCCGTCGCCATTCACTGAAATTGGAGACATCGTGTTTACTTCACCCGGAATTGAGAAACAACTGCGAAACCTAAAGCCCAATAAAGCAGCGGGACCCGACCAGATATCGCCATGGATATTGAAGAACTTTGCTAGTGAATGTACTCCAAATTATCTTCACACAATCGTATGACTCGGGAAACCTCCCTGAGGAATGGAAGACAGCAGTCATCTCGCCCATTCATAAGAAGGACGACAAGTCCTTGCCCAGAAACTATCGACCGATTTCTCTGACTTGTATTGCGTGTAAAACTATGGAACATATCATATCTAGTCATATGTCAAAGTACTTTGAACCCAACAACATCTTGACACCATATCAACACGGGTTCCGCAAGGGCTTCTAAACTGAAACTCAACTCATATCAGTTTTAGACGACTGGTTCACATCACTAGATAAACGCAGACGCACTGATGTTCTCATACTTGACTTCTCGAAGGCCTTCGATACTGTTCCACACAGAAGGTTATTGCACAAACTAAACCACTAAGGTATCTGTGGGAAAACTCACAGATGGATAGAAAGCTTTCTGACAGATCGGAGCCAGTGCGTTCAAGTCTCAGGAGAGAGATCAG
>JAOBYE010666183.1:0-11774 GCA_025403585.1 Parazoanthus swiftii
TACTACTACTACTACTACTACTACTACTACTACTACTACTACTATTACTACTACTACTACTATTACTACTACTACTATTACTACTACTACTACTACCACTATTATTACCAGTCTACCACAACCACCACCACTACTATTACCACTACTCTACTACTACTACTACTACTACTACCACTATTATTACCAGTCTACCACAACCACCACCACTACTATTACTACTACCACTACTACTACTACTACTACTACTACTACTACTACTACTACTATTACTATTACTACTACTACTACTACTACTACTAATACCAATACTACTAATACTACTAACACTAATACTTTTACTACGACTATTACTACTTACAAATAGTTAATGTCATTTGTAGTGTAGTTTTTTTTCTATTTAGCGTTACAGTTAATGTTGTAAGTTCGCTTTTGTCTGATCATGCAGAGAATTTGCAAAGAAATGCTTTGGCAATATGTAACATGTGTTATATCATGCCAATAAAGCTTGTTACTACTGCTACTGCTACTACTACTACTACTACTACTACTACTACTACTACTACTACTACTACTATTACCACTATTACTACTACTACTACTACTACTACTACTACTACTACTACTACTACTATTACTGCTACTACTGCTACTGCTACTGCTACTACTACTACTACTACTACTACTACTACTACTACTACTACTACTACTATTACCACTACTACTACTACTAATACTACTACTACTACTATTACTGCTACTACTGCTACTACTACTACTACTATTACTACTACTACTACTACTACTGCTACTACTACTCCTACTACTACTACTACTACTACTACTACTACTACTGCTGCTGCTGCTACTACTACTACTACTACTAATAATAATAGTAAAAGTAAAACTAATAATAATAATAATAATAGTAATAGTAATAATAATAATGATAATGATAATAATAATGTCTTTTTATAAAGAGCTTTGCAGCAAAAAGCATTGACTGATTTGATTTATGTCAAAATTTAAGAATATAGGTTTAACTTGAATGCCAACCCGGGTGTTTCGTAGGCGTGTTTCTACTTTTTTCGCCTGGATTTGTGATGGGCTACAACATCATACCTGTCCCGACCGGTCTGGCAGGAGATATAGTTTGCCAGTTGATCTACAGCGATCAGGTCTTGTGGTTCTGCACCAAATTTTCCATTTGTTTGGTTACCATCTTGGCAGTCGAGAGGTGGTATTTTATGGTCAAAACGCACTACTACCGGTTCGTCTTCAGGATAAGAAATGTATTGTGTTATATCGCGCTGGCAATACTGCTGTGTCTTGTACTTCGTATCTTAAGCCATTTCGAGAAAAAGCTTGGTCCGTGTGAAATCAAGCCGGTAGTCGATTTTTCAAAGAGCGCCCTAAAAGTGAAGATAACGGTCCAAGTCACAATAACGGGGTTACTCCCGTTTTTCCTTATTGCCATCTCGTATGGTCACATCAGCCACATCGTTAAAGCTCAAAACGCTGTGCTTGGAATCCAGGCACGCACAACCGGTCGAGAAGCTGAAATTCGTCTGCTGCGAATGGTCAGAATCAGCTCCGTTGCTCTTGGCATAACTCTCGTCCCTTACCAATGCTACTACCTGCTCACTGTCTTTCGACTTGTCCCCTTTGGTTCCACACTTCAGCGTATTCTTTTCGTCTTGGGAATGGCCAACAGCATGTTGAACCCGTTCATCTATTGCGCTACTAACCGCACATACAGAAAAGGGCTCAAGAAAATTTTGCTTCCTTGGAAGAACAATGTCGTGCCCTCAGCTGTTGGTTAGATCAAAACAATTAACACTTTGTTGGACTCGAGCAAACGTTAACGCCTACATCGTATTTCTTTTCAATATGTCTTACGGCTTGTTTCAGAGGTCATACCACAGTCGAGTTTATTAAGTTGATCTGATGGAAGCAATTTCACTTGAAAACAAAATTTTGTCTAAAACAAACTGCGAAAGTTTGATAAACTTAATTTGTCGGTAATTAGTTAACACTTGTGCAGAAATTAAAGTGTCTATGAATTAGTTGTTTTTGAACGTAGATTTACAGTGCGGGGGATACTCCCTTTGTAAGTTGTCAGGGGAGCTCGTCTGAAAGTCCAAATAAATACCCCCCAAAATACCTAGCATTCAGATTTTGTTACCCAAAAATATACCTCTCTGACTTGTATATTGCGTATAAAATGCAATTTTCAGTAATATATAAGCCAAATGTCATTTATTATCAGCCGTATCCATCAAATACATTGTTGTCATATAAACATTTTATATGTCGTTATTATAACCAAAATTACCCCTAAAAATACCAGGTATTCTCAAGATTCGTGTTTTGCCCGAGAAAACCTCTAAAAAATACCAGATTTCCAGTTTCAACCCCTAAAAAATACGACGAGCTTCACCGGCATCCAACCACAGGGCCTGAGTAACCACCCGGGATTTACAGTAAAGTTTGACAGCTTAGAACATGTGAAACTAGCATGCGGCAGCAAGAGCAACAACAAAATTTATTTGCCCCGTTTGACCAAGTGATTGATTAATACTCAAAATAGAAGAATCCCAAGAAGCCATATTACACTTATGCTCTTTTTTATTTAGAACAAACTTAATACTGAATAATTTTGACTCTATATACTAAATCCCAATACAAAAACAGTTATAATTTCGAATAATATGTCTAGTATCAAAGCCTCGGCTGCCTGTGGTCGATGTAAAGTTTTAGGTAAGGGACTACTACTACCAAAAAAACATAGGTTTAATTTTTTTTAAATGCAGAATTGAGCTTAGATTAAAGACTTCTCGATTGACTTCAATATTTTGGGACCTTAGAGCTGGTATTCAACCTGAATTACCGGTTTAAGTTTTCGGTATTTTCGCTAGTCGAATGGAACGGGTTAATTTTTAAAACTCCGAGTCAAGTCACGTGTTCAGGTACACATGATCACCGCCGCTAGAAAAAATGCCATTTTATTTCCAAGCAGAATTTTCGAAAAAATTCTGTCAAAAGAAAGGCGCCCTTGGATTTCGGTTTTGAGAGGGCAGTGTTTTCCCCCACAGATGCACCATTCCTCCCCACCCTACTTACAGCTCTTTAATTTAAAAAATTAAGTGAGTGCCAACAGAAACCGTTCCTGTTGTGTTTTTGAAAAAGTACAGGGATGTCCGGCCATGGGAGCCCGTGAACACGTTAGGCCAAGTAAAAAAGAATATTAGTTTGCCGTCCGGAATCACTTAAAACATGAGGCGGGAGGTTCTTATTATTTGCTATTTTGTCAATTTTTGTTATTTTCCAAAATATAGGTTTACACCCCCTTTGCTTCTAATAGAACAGTAGAATACGTTCCCATTTCATCTCAAGAGTTTATATAGCTAATTTTAACGTTAATATACCAGCTGGCTTTTCATTTTGATCCTTAATTATCCAAGAACTGTAAACTTTCAAATTCCAAAACTTGTGTCATCTGTTGTTCAGTTGGATGACCAACTTAAATGATTTCAGCATATACATGTAGCTGTTTCAGATTTATATTTAGCGCAACACTGGTTTCTATACCAGGAAAATGTCTTGCAAGCAACAAGTCAGTTTCTAGTCACTATTTCAAGAATTCAAATATTATAGCAATGCCAATGTGCAAAATTTGATTGAAGCGATCTCTCAGTATTTATGTATTTTTCAGCCACTCTTTTATCTTGAAGGCTCTTGTGATCTTCTGCTTCGCCACCCTTCCTTGTTCACAGCATACGTCGGTATTCCGCACACATGCATACTGTGGAGTATTTATATCTACGCATCACGTATCAAATTTACTGTTTGTATTTTGAGTTTATTTTGCAGTAGAAGCAGGTTTTTCACCAAGGTATTTCACATAAAGAGAAATAACAAATAACAAGAAAGGAGCGGCAGGCAAAAAGGAGGCTGCCGGGGACGGGAAACTAAATTTTTTTATACTTAGCCTTAGATTTGGATTTGGAGAGAACAATAAGATCTCTGCTCTCAGGGTAGCCGTTTTAAAAAGTTCTTCCTTCACTCGAAAGCATTTGAAAAATCAAATTGAAATGTATTTCCCAAATTAAATCAATTTTGACAACCGTAGTTATCTGGTTCCACTGTTAGATGTTTAATGACTCGCACGCCACATGTGAATGGTTAAGGTTTCTAGCTTTCTTTCACAGTTTTACACTTTCGACGCCAATATTTAAAGTTTCCGGTTAAATTAGGACAGAAAAAGTGCTCACTAATTATAAAAGAAGTGGTAATACACCTGCATATTAAAACGATGGAGCGATAACCAATTGTCACCTATCTAGAGTGGGTCATATATCAAAGAGCTCTCGGTTCGTGCCGTGTGCGATTGAGAGCGTGGGAAAATACACGCAGGTGATACTTGTGAAGTTATGTTTGTTTTGGTTAGGAGCAAAACAAGCAATTGATCTTACTGGCCTCTTGCTGCGGTTAAAATTGAAGAATGAGTAAGGAGTTGGATCTAACATTCATTTCGGGAAGATGAAACTGTCGTACCAAACTAATAAACATGAAGAAAGATATTTGTGCATGTAGCTCATGTCAAGGTGCTGCGAGACGGACCTCCCAGTAGCATGACGTCATGTGGGGCAGGGGGGGGGGAGTTGAGTATGTTCGATCAATTTTCCCCACGTAGTTTGGTACTATAAAAATTCTGATGTAAAACAACTATACTCTTATTTTAATAAGAAAGTTTTGTTTTGCAGCTGAGGCTGTTCTTAAATGTCTTGGGGAATTTCAGCCTAAAATGTTCATAAATATATCAGTTAGTACACATATAGTGGGTAATGAACTTAACTAGATTGAAGCAAAACCTAGCATGTGTACGAAGTACAAGGTATTAGCTGGTTGGTTTGCGGTAAAGAAACAGATAACAGTGAAAAAATGAATTATTTCTACTAATGAATTTGTACTGTATCCGAAAAAAGTTCTTCTTCTCAATCTCAGATGTTGTTAAACTTTGGGCAAACCTCAGCCGCATGTTTTTATAAATAAGGTTCATATATAAAAAAAGAGTGTAGTGGCTTTTGGCAGTCGGTTAATGAACTCTTTAGTATGAAAATTCATAGCTTTGAAGTATTTCAAGCCGAACGGCTTCAGTTTGACATGATTTCTATTTCTGACTTTAATATTTGCGGAACAGTACCAGCAACATTCCTTGCGCCCAACCCCCCTCCCCCCCGAGCCCTGTTACTGAAGAACCGAATTAAACGTTGCTGAGGTCCGGAAAGAAACGCTCTAGTCTGCGATTCTTCAAAGTCGCGCCCGGCTCTTTGCTTTGAAGAGAGGAATTGTTCAAAATTAATTTGTTAATGTTGACAGCAATCGCTTATTAGCTGGGAATAGAGTTCTTGTAACTGATTTTATCGCTTAAAATAACACCTCCCAGCTTCATAACTCAACCCAAAAAAAATAGCTTGGATATTTTTCTTTCCATTTTTGTGAAAGTTTCATACAAATCTCAAACACTGGTTTGTACCATTCCTTTTTCTTAAATACTTTTTGTTTGGATAAGCCGATAAATCCAGGGGATAAACTGCAAAGCTTGTAATCTAATCAGGGCTGTGTTACAAGCTGTTAATTGTCCCCTAAGAGGGCTTAACAAGTGAGAACACGAATCATTTCACAACTGACATATCCGCAACCACAGTTCCATCAGAAAGCGATATATCTTTGTCAGTGTAAATAGTTACTCTTCGTATCTTCCTTCATTGGCGACAGGCAGGTAAGACTGATCATGAACTTCTTCTTATTCTTTTTACGGCTATTGCTACACCTATTCTTCTACACGCGCGTCACACACAAAACCGAATTTGGCAGAAAGGCATACTAAGTTTCCAAACAGGAATTGTGGACTCGTGCGTGGAACTTCACTTTACAGTTCCGCCAAGCTTCCTAAACGAACTATATTGGTGTTAAATTTTGGACGCAATATACTTCTTTTTTAGGCTGCTCGTATTGGATTTTGGAAAGCTTGTATTCTCGTGTTCGGTTATAACCGCATAATTTGGTTTTTATTTGATTAATCCGGCGGGCAGTACAAGTGATGGAAACCAAACAAGTCTATCGGGTCGGGAAGAGATTTCCCAACAGGCTGTTTATCGGAGGGATTCCCTTCGGGGTAAGTTATTTTCTTTTTCAAATAATGCTTAAAATTTGTTTTCGATTCTTTCTCCGTAATATCTTGGGGAAAATGAAGTTATTTATATACTGACCGCAATGTGATTTCATTTGATATTTTGATTTTTGGTTGAATGACTTCATCTCCACAGACAACAGCTTGTCAACTGGCAGAGTTTTTCAGCCGATATGGTATTATCAAAGAAGCAAAGATAATTGTTGATGACAGTGGGTTGAGTAAAGGGTAAGTGTTTTTAATACTCTTTGTTACTAAACGATATTGCACTCGTGGCTGAATGATAGCCCGGTAGCAGGGTGAAGATTGCTTGTTATTTTTAAAAAGAAGTTACACACTCCAGGTGAATTTATCACTTTAATTCATCAGTTTTCTAGTTTAAAGGGAGTGCTAATTCAATTGTCCAGAAACTTAGAAGAAGTGTCAAGGAATGTCAAGTAACGATTCATTGAAACCTCGGCAACATTCTAAATTTCTATTGTTCTGCCGCGGCATTTCACTTTTCCAACATTTCTCCACTCGACTTTTTTATCGGCCCTGAAATTTTTCGCGCCCAATGGACAACCCCTGGGTTTCCGAGGATGATCTATAAAATAACAGGTTTTTGAATTCTAAAATGTGTATTCAAAGCGCCGTTTCTTCTGTGTTACAAAATTTCATTAGGATTTAGGTCCAATCGTGAAACTACGTACTAAATATTAGCCAAGAAACGCCTCAAATTTTCTAGTATGTTCCCCTCGTGGAATTTTTGTCGCATTAAATCTCAAAAAACTTTAAACTAAAAAAGATATAACTAGTGAACTAGACTGAGCTTAATTAGTTTGCCAGCTGGTAAGTGATGGTAGAGTTGCATGTTTTAGCCAATGAGATTACTATAATACAGGGTGAAAATTAAGAAGAATATGAATAATGTGTCTTTATAAAATACCTGCTTGTTATAAGGTATATACATGTATAAATAAGTGAAAGTAAATAAAGATTTTAAAATGCTTAAAATATATGTAAAATATTTACAATACTGGTTTATACTGGAAACGGAGTCTATCAGCAAAGCTGGCCTTAAAACTTTCAGTATTAATTTCTGTGAAGAAGGCTTCTGGGATACTAGATAAAAGTGGTTAAAAGAGAATGACACGGGTTTCGAAAAATTATATTTAAAAGAGAGCGATCTGGTGTTTCTACGAGGTCGGAGATGTTAATAGGTTGATATATGTACCGCTTGCGTTTGTGATAGCGAGTGAGAAATTTCTGGACTGTAGTGAATCTGGAGATGAAGCTGCATACATAGGAAGATCACATATAATTTCTGGTAAAGTTTCAGGCTGTTTGTAGCCTTCCTTACAAGAGATCTAAATATGTTTAGACACCTGTTAGCCTCTATCAGTTTTACCCTAACGTGTTCTTTGAAAGTTATTCCAAGTATTTTGAGCTTATCTACCTGTTTTTAAAATACCATACACTGGATTTATCTTTGCCATAGTTACCAGTTCTTTACTTTTGCTACTGTTACCAGGCATGCCATTTTCAAAAGATCAATCAGAGTATTGTTTAACAATGTCTCTAGATATGTCCATGGCATTCTTACACACTTTAACTTGTATGGTACTGGGATCTAGCGTCTGAGGGCAGCTATAGTGTTCGTGTTGAAGACTAAGCTTGTTAGCCATCAGTTCTTTATCTAACATTTAACAATGGTTGTTTGTTCAATTGTTTCTTGTTTGGGCTCACCAACAGAGCTTATGGTTATTTGTAACTACTTAATATAATACGCATCAATCTTTCACGTCTCTCGCCAACTCCTATCTATCAATTTTAAACGCAAATTTTCAGGTTTGGGTTCGTGACGTTTGACAGCGAGAGGGCTGCAGCTTCTGTTTCTAATATGGTAGGTAATTGGCAGTCATTAGGACACTGCACGGGCTTTGCGATCATTTAGTCACGGGGGGGCGGGAGCTGAAAGTGCCCGCGGGCAGTAGCTCGTAAATTCTTAAAGGGGACATAACGAACTTTGAGGATATGTACAACTTTTCAGTCTAAGCAATTTGATTTATCTTGGTAGACTATGACGTCATGCGACGTCATAAAGCCGCCGTTTTGAATTCTATGTTGGCTATCTTGTTCGCCATCTTGGATTTTTTAATGTCATCAAAGTTTGACCCAAAGTTAGTGGAAAACTTCATTTAAATTGTTAGAAAAGTTCAGGAAACATTTTGCTGACGCGTCCCTCGTTGCCAAAGAAACAATTTTAACACATAAAATTGTTTCTTAACAAATTTTAGGAAAAGTCACTAAACTTTGGAGTGCTGCTTTTAACGGTTCGTTTTAAGAGGGATTTGAATTTTGAAATTTGAGCGAGCACTTTCCACTCCCCGTGTAAGACAGAGCTGAAGGATCGGTTATTTAAAGGAAGTTGAACTATCTGTTGTTCCCAAAATCATCGAATAAAGGAAGAACTTACAGTTCTTACAGTTTATTCCTTCCATAAAGAATCTCTTGATTTTTGTTTTAAAACATTGCTTTACTGTTTACATCAATTGTATAAACAGAGGTGAGTGGGGTCACGAGCGCTAACCACTCGGCCATCCTAACTCCATGGGTGTCTTTTGCATTATACAAAACAAAATTCTAAACTTAGTAGATAACGTGTAAAATAAGGTTCTTAAGGTGGCTGTGATGTAATTTGCCAAACGCTTAAACTTAAGAAATTTTTTCTAGTTTTTTTTTTATTCTCTACAACTCTGAAAAACAAATTAACAAGTACCTTTTCTTACTGTTCGCAGGGAGCAATATTTTTTGGCAACAAAAAGCTGAACATTGGACCTGCCGTAAAAAAAGAGGTTTGCTCTTAATACTATAGGAAGAAAGTTGACATGACACGACATGACATGACAGACTGACGTGACTTGCCGTGAAATGACATTAATGAGGTAACATGAGGTAACATGGCATGACAACGACACGATAATGGATATTTATGATAGTGCTTCACACTAAAGGGTTTTAGTTCACACTTGCAGCTGTTCCAAGCAATCAATAAAAGACTAATGCAAAACACAGATATGAAACATTATTAATTACATCAGGTTTGTCAAGTAGTACAATCTCTAATCCAGATTTCGACAACACCTGGCCGGGCATGACAGCGATTGCAACTGACACCTGGAGTGTCAAGTACAGCTATCTCTGGATATCCGGACGTTACTAAAACCGGGAACGGGGAACGGTCAATATGATTCGGGGAACATTCAAATGAGTTTGAAGGTGTGAGAATCTTTGAAGGCTCGGGGAAACGAAAAATTAAGAACGTCAAGCATCGCTGCAGATATTTTAAATATTGACCGTTCCCCGACTCATATTGACCGTTCCTTGTTTCCTGTTCCCCGTTCCAGGTTTTATTAACGTCCCCGGATATCCTGCTGAATTCGAGAAAATCTCTCACGGAAACTGCTAAAGACAGGAAAAAAAACATTTCAGAGAACAAAAATGCATAGACGTGCGACCTTAAAAAATGGATATTTTAACAAGAAGAGAGGAATGTTTTTATCACGAACGTGTCTTATTATTATATATTGCTCTATAGAATATCATATCTTCCGTTAGCCACTACGAACTCGAAAATGAAGAAAACGTATGATTCTTGAAAAATTGAACTTTGCTATAGCGTTAGTACATAGCTCATTAAAACTTTGGATTGTTCCAAAAATTAAATTTTTTTACTTGAAACTTGTTACTGTTCTAGGGCCCGACCATCTGCCCTGAGCCTGTGATAGGTAAGTTGTCTCCCGGTCACTACACGTACATGAAAAGCGTTTTTAAGATGCAATATTTTACCTGGAGTCAGTGCCCTAGCTAGCGTCAGGCAGGGAGGACAAACGCCCCCCCCCCCTAAACTTTGGACCGGAAGTTAATTAATAGTATTTTTTCACTACAACACAGTGATTATAGCAAGCCGTAGCTAGCGTCAGGCAGGGAGGCCAAAGCCTCCCCCCCCCCCTCCCCCTCCTCTCCACTAAAATTTTGACTGGAAGTTAATTATAGAGTACTTTTTTCCTTACATTACAGTGAATTTGGCAGGGCCGTAGCTATCGTCAAGCAGGGAGGAATAATGTCCTCCCTCTCAATTTTTCTGGGTACTGTCTCTGGATCTCGTTTGGTATTTTCTATTCCAGGACTCAAGAACACTTGCAACCCTCTATTCCCCCACCCTCTCCAGTGCGTCCGTCTCCAAAAAGAAGTCTCTGGCTATTTTCAGCCGGGGATTAAGGCGAATACTTAGTCAGCATGGTGACAAATCTTTCTTATCTCTGCAATGGTACATATATTTTGTCTTTTAATTTGTTTGGGGGAAAGAGAAACTGTTCCCTCTATGCCCCCCTCCCCCCCCATCACCGCTTGGTACGGCCATGCACAGCTTAAATTAGATCACAGATAAAACCTCACGTTATTTGTATATAACTTCGTGAAGTATGTCCCGAAATGAGTGAATTTCAACACGCACACACACTGTTTCAGACTAAAAATGTACGTTTGTTTATTTTCAGTGCCACCTTCCCCCTGGCCCTTTGCAGGTCATAAAATACCAAACTATCAGTGTTTTCCCGAAACATATTCGGTAAGTATTCAGTTTTGCGCTGTCTTAAAAACCCCACTGCCTCCGTCAGAGATCACGTGTTCAGATGTGTGCTACCTCACTATGCGTTCTAATGTTTCATAGGAGAGGATCTTAGTCATGCGTAGTCAGTCTGACGCTACTGCGGCCAAACGTAAGGATGTTTCATCTCAAGATTCTGTTACATTGAAGAAAAGCAGAACGTGAAACTATTGAAACGCAAACTACAAAACCACCTCTTAACAAATAAACTTAAGCTTGTCTTCTTGATGACAGCTTTAGTGCTTGTTCGTTATCTTGAGTTGTTAGTTTTTACTTTTAGAATTTGTAAATAATTTGTTTATTAATAATGTAAATTGTTCATGAAACAACTCAGTAGAACACAACACGACACAACTCAACACAACACGACACGACACGATACGATACAAATCAGCACAACACAACGCAACACAACACAACATAACACAGTACAACACAATACAACAATACAACACAATACATTATAACACAATACAACACACTACAATACAACACAATAGAATAAAATACAATACAGCACAACACAATACATTATAACAACACAATGCAATACATTACAACACAACACATACAACATAAAATAATGTAGTACAACAAAAAACAACGCAATACAACTCAATACAACAAACCACAACACAATACAATACAATACAATACAACGATATATTGTAATATATATTTATTATTCTTCCTTGTGTGTTGTGTTGTGTTGTGGTGTTTCGTGGCGTGTCATGTTATATTGTATTGTGTTAGTTAGTATTGTCAGTCACTAGTTCTTTTTTTACAATTCCATTTTCAGTATGCGCCAGGGCAGTGGTATCCGCCACCTCTCCAAACAGGTATCAGACTCTCTAGTTTCTTTCTTTCTTTCTTTCTTTCTTTCTTTCTTTCTTTCTTTCTTTCTTTCTTTCTTTCTTTCTTTCTTTCTTT
>JAOBYE010666294.1:0-11771 GCA_025403585.1 Parazoanthus swiftii
CGCTCTGATTGGCTGAACGTGACAGTGCTTTCCGTTCTGATTGGCTCTGGCGTTTCCTGGCTGAATCAGGAAAAAAAGACACGAATTTAATACTCGCTCGCTTGCGGCCGCGAGTAAAAAAATAAAAGACACGAATTTAATACTCGCTCGCCTACGGCCGCGAGTAACTAATTTCCGAAAAATGACTCAGACCGAAGGAGACAAAACATGAGAAATACATAATTGTGGTTGTTCTGATCTAGTACCTACTGTTACCTTTTCAGTCACTGGTTCTGGGGCCTCTGTAAAAGCTGGCTCAGTGGTATTATAACCGACGTTTACTTGTTGAGTTGATACGCCCGTACTCATAAGCGGTGGCTGCGCCGTGTTGTTCACGTCGCTGTTGGCGGGTTTGGCTCTCGGTTGCTCATCGGTAGTTAGCGAAAATCCTCTTTGCGGTTCTCCGAGGCAAGTGCTGATAATTATTGCCAAAATGAACGCCCCGTTTTTTACCCTCATTGTGACTGCTGTGGCGCTGGCACTGTGATAATCTTCGCGCAGTGCACCTCGATATAACTGCAAGGAGCTCGAACTTGATATCACAAAAAAGGCGGGACCATCTGTGAATGCATTAGAAAGTCTTATTGATCAAAAGACTGACACGAAACAGATGCCAATTATACCGTCTGGGACACGCAAATTTGCATGTCTTTTATTTCAATTTCGGCACGTTTCTACATCGGTTGTTTGAAAGAACTTCCAACAAAATGTACTCTCATATTATCAGTGTTCTGAACAAAAAATTGCTTAACCAGTCCAAATAAAAAATTTCTGTTTCCCATCACCTGACCGACCCACTAGTCAAAGATTAATAAGCACACGATGTGATGTGAAGTTCTTGTCTTTAGTTATCATCGATACTTCGTTTTTTAAGGTTAAAGGCTGTTTAGTCATTTGATAGTCGTGCTAATAAACACTTTCACCAGTGACTGTATATCTTACAGTTAGGCTTTATGACTTAGTAGCCCGACCTTCTCTGGAACCCAGACTCCTTCAAGTGTTCATTCTTTTTTTCCCCGACCGACCAACCGAAGACCTCCACGCAGACTGTTATTTTCCTTCGCTGCGCGAGGTCTTCCACTCTCCGAATGAAAGGATTGTCGCAGTGAGAGAAAATAATAGTTTGCGTAAAGGCTAACCGACCTACCCAGTCTTAAGTTAAGAGACGGGGCGAGATCTCTGACTGCCAACCAGAACGTCCCGGGTTGAAACCCTGGCCTGTTCGACCTTAATTCGCCACACCGTCCTGGGACGTTAAGCCGTTGGTCTAGTCTCTCGACGATCTATAGGGGAACTTAAAAGAACCCACGCACTCGCCGATAAGAGTAGGCTAATGCCGGTGTTGTGGCCTGTAATCTCATCTCCACATGCTCCGAGATCACACAAGGGCCGTACAGCGGATGCCAGAGACGCCTTGTACATGCTTTCGGTTCGACCGCGTGACCAACAGGTAGCTGAGAGCACCTGTATACGTCTATATAGAGGCGATGGGAAACGAAACATTTTACTAGGATGGCCTAAGAAAAACAGGGAAGACCTAAGTTAAATTTATTTTGAGAGAGGGGGTGGGGGTGGGGTGGTTGTGTTTGATCTGGATTGTTCCAGCATGTGTTGGTAAAGCTATAAACCGATACAACAATTGTGTTTATCATCACTTTGTTTCAAGTCATTTGTTTGTTTATTAGTCTTGAGGTTATTACTGCCCTTGTATTCGTGTCTACAGTTTCAGGTTTTGGAGAAATATCCGAGGGACACAGTAGAATTAGAAACGTGTTGTTTTTATTTAATTTTTTCAAATGGTTTTAGTTTAAAACTTTAACAGATGACTAAACAATAAATAATGAACCTGTCAAGGAGGGGAGGAGGTGAGAGAAATGTGGACAAATTGATCACTATTGTCTTCCGGCATGGTGGGGGACTGACTGGCAAAGTCGTCCACGTTTCGCACGAAAAGATAGATAGGATGTAAATTGCTTTATTTGCATGACCAGTATTGTTTACAGGTATTGCTAAAGCTATTTAAACAAAGAATAACAATACATACACAAAATATGAACGTATAAACTTATACTAATTATTCATCAATAGTAGCCATTCAGACATTTAAAGTTTCTCGTAACTGGGAGCATTTTAAAATTAATTTTGATAATTTACAAATTACACATTGGTTTTTGTGATGTCAAAAGATTGTGCATACTATTTGTTGCATTTTGGATAGATAGATAGCTAGATAGGCAGACAGATAGATAGTTCTTTAAAATGATTATATTGCAGCCTTGGGCTGAATTTCGTAATTTAAGAAGAAACATACATCTAATAGTAAAATATCAAAGGTAAAATAAGTATATATGTATTTAAAATTTTATATACAAAAGAGAAAGACTCTTTAAATATGGATTGTACAAAGGCTAGGTTATAATATGCTATTTGTAAGTCTGCACATAGCAGGGATAAAAGTGTTCTTGTGGCGATTCGTGCGTTTGTATGGAAACTAAACACGCGACTGCACCTAAGTACTTGGAGTGGCAACAAGCCTTGACCTCGTCAAGAGGCTCATCTTTTCCAAATGCAATAAGAAACTTAGGACTTATAATGATATTAAACAAAAAAATATTTTGGTGATAAGTTTAGGCATATTTGAAATA
The DNA here is from genome assembly GCA_025403585.1 of Parazoanthus swiftii. NCBI lineage: Eukaryota > Metazoa > Cnidaria > Anthozoa > Zoantharia > Parazoanthidae > Parazoanthus > Parazoanthus swiftii. Next base: position 2,685 of record JAOBYE010666294.1, read on the forward strand.
AAGAATTTCAGTTTCCAAAAGGAGACCCACGGTACACAACTTCCCAGTTCAAGCAGGAAGACACTGCACTCAGAACGAAACTTATAATGAATATCATTGTTTAAAACGATGGAATTCTCCATGTATAAAATTTTCTAAAAATACAAGGTAAAATTATATTTGTAATGCTTACAACTGTTGTCGAGGTGCTGACAGTCAAAAACAGTCAAGTGCAGCGACGCCCCTTCGAACGAAGTGCACTCGATAAAGGCCAATTAAAAGAGATCTAACATTTTCAGCATTGTTGGACCAATAATGTTTGGTTATAGTGTTGTTGGACCAATAATAGTTGGTTATAGCGTTGTTGGACCAATAATGTTTGGTTATAGCGTTGTTGGACCAATAATGTTTGGTTATAGCGTTGTTGGACCAATAATGTTTGGTTATAGTGTTGTTGGACCAATAATGTTTGGTTATGTTGTTGTTGGACCAATAATGTTTGGTTATGTTGATAAAGAAGTTTGAACCTATCAAATCTGTTGGAATCATCCAAAAACATCCAACAGGAAATTAAAACGGATCCAGTATTTTGAGTAGGTGGCTTTGGCCCAAAACAATACATTACTTTATTGACGTTATACTCTCATAAAATCGCTATCACAAACCAAATCGTAAGAAGAGACCACCAACCATTTTGGAATGTTGTGTAGTAATTTGTATTGCGCCGAAAATTTGCAAACTGTATTTCCAGTCGCGAAACAAACATTCGTTAACTGGATAAGGTTTCGCACCGTTTAAACTTTGATGCAAATTACAAAACGAATCGTGTCCTCACATAAAGTTTCGAAACAAACTCAAATCGAAATCGTTATTCTCACATTTAATATGTAAGGCTGACAATCAGTCGACTGCTTATGCTACTTCAACCAGGTTTTTCGGGGTACTGAACTTATTCAAAACATTGAGTATGAAGAAAAGAGAAACAATGGGGCTTGGGGACATGTTGGAATAATGACTGCGCATGCGTGCAAGTTAGTAAGAGAAAAAAACTGGCTAAATTTTTCAAGATGGCGTCTTGAAACCTATTTTTTAAAGCAAAAGTATGAAGTGTGTAACTTTTTTCGACCAAAAAATTATGCGACTGACCTTTCATAGTGGACGAAGAAATGAAGAGAAGCAAACCTGGCGTATTAAATTAAACCCTTTTTTGTATATTTTTCTTGTTTATTGTAAATTTGTGAGCTTGGTTGGCGTTTTTTTGACATTTCGGCCTGGGGTCATATTCCGGTTTTCTGGGAGAGAAGAGGAAGGCCGGGGGGGGGAGGAGGTGCGGCTGACCAGTGATATTTTTCCGGGGGTGGGCTGAAATATTAATTTTCTCCGTAGCCCCTCCCCCCAACCCGCTCCTCTCCGCGGTCTCAGTCTGCAGCAATTTGTGATAACGACGCATTTTATAATAAGTTTGCAGCGTCTTGTAATAAATTGCGTATTTTGTAATAAGCTTGCAGTATCTGTTATAACTCTCTTTGACCCAAATTTCAATAGAGTTTGCAGCATTCTGTAATAACTGTTTTAAACAGATGTTAATTGAGTGCAGATGTCAAGTCAGGTGCAGTGTACTGTGATAAAAACATAACTGTGTAAGCCACCCGAAGCTAGCCGTTAAGCAAAGTGACAATTAAGCTATTGCAGCTATTCTGTTAGCCTCCAATGCAGTTGCCTTATTTCCTTTGGAGGGAGGGAACCCACAGGGGAGGTTGGCACCTCCTAACTATTTGGGACGGGGATGTTCGTCGTAACTCTTAGTGGTACAAATTCAAGGATTTGGTACCGCTTGGGGAGCCAGAGAAGAAATGTTGACATTTGCAAACAGTGTGGTACTTTTTAGGGCTTCCTCAGTATCATACAAAGGAGCTAACATAAAATCGCGGCCAGTGTGGAAAGTTTTTGATGCTGTTATCTTTAAAAATGTTGTCTGCATGTGCGCTTTTGGATGGTACCTCATAGGGTTTGAAATCGACCTGAGCCACCAAACTGGTACCTCTTAGGGTTCCATTGAAATTTTCCGATGAGCGTCCTCGCCCCAAAAATTGGAGTTCCCCCCCTCCCCCGGGGGAGGGATCCCCCGGTAGAGGAAGTAAGGCCGCTGCATTGGAGGCTTCCCTTCTGTAAACTTAGACCAAAAAACACTGAGCGATGATTTAATTTCCTCGAACGTTTATAGAGTTGCAAGGCAAGCATAAATGTGACACGGGAAATTCCCTGGGTCAGACTCGAAACTGATTTAACTTTACCGTGAAACTGCCGAGTATCAGGATACAACAGACTTTAATCGTCGATACGTTCAATTGTATTCATACCCCGAGGCCAATCAACATTAAACATAGCCAGCTACAGCTAGATTTCAGTCATCATAGAACTTAAAACAAAGAAGATTTAAACGTGTAGAAATACGGTAGATGTTTTCTATTACTATCTCCACTGACATTTTGCAAGTTCCCAAATTGATCATTGATATTGAGAAACCGGAAGGAATAAAAATCATGGTGAAAAGGTATGTTTTTCTTTGAATAACTAGCAGTACGTATGATCCTCAAACCGAATCTTATCAGTTCGAACGCACTCCACTAATCTATGATTACTCCTAGTTTAGCCTTTAAGCAGTTTAAGACTAGCTAAAGTTACTTCATAACATAAAATAAACATGTGAAGTTTGGGTGAATGGCTTTTTTTGAGTAAGAATTACTCGGCGTGCATAACAGCTCAGACTAAACTGCGTGAGTAGCTGGTTAGGGTGGATCCAGGAATTATATGTACTTAGGCACACCCAAATACCAACACGTTCTTGTATTAAAGTTATGAGTTCGTTGGTGATCTATTTTAGACTATTAACAGTAAGATCTAAATAGTTAAGGTTGATAGATCTACGTAGCCAACAACAATTTTGGGGGAAAATATACATGAGACTCAACAAGTCAAAAATTGCAAACAAATTGTTTTCCACTGACCACACCTAACAAGATCGAATAGTCTGTTTTCACTTAAATCTGAATTACTTTTAACAGCGCTAAACTAAGACAACTACAGCGTTTGAAACTAATTTTCCAGTTCTCTAGAAAAAATTGTGCTTGCTGGTTTCTCACAATAACAGTAACAATAACAATGGCAATAGGAATAGTTTAAGCGGCAATTTTCTGAATTTGATTGCGGCAAATTGCATGTGTTTTGATACTGCTGACATAGTAAGAAATCTACTAGTATTAACTATCAAAACGTCATAGCGGAGTATTTTTTAAAGTTGCGAAACATTCTGGAAACACACGGTATATGTAAAGAACTGATTTGATTGATGAGTTTTCACATAGTTATAGCACATCCTGTACATGTCTCCTCAGTAAATGTTTTCAAGCATGTACAGCCGTTCAACATTTTCTTCATATTTTTGTGACACGAGCGGCAGTCGTCCGAATTGGTTGCGCGGTTTTCTCTTTAGACTTTCACTTTTCCTTTCATTTCAAAATCAGTTTTGTAATCCACAAATATGAAAAATAAACTGTAGGCATATACATGCATTTTACGAAATAACCACATATTATCACACACAGTTATTCCAGTTCCCGGCAGTTTATCAACATGGATCTTCTTCTTACGTTATCAATGCGGAATGACGTGTTTGGCTGTGAGAATTAACAGACTAATCGCACACAGGAAGCCATTACAAACTATTTGCCGATCAAACGTACTGTTTACAGAAAGTATGGAGAATTTTGCAACACGTCATATGTCATACATAGCGTTAAATCTTGACTGATCTCAATTAATTTGGTAATCTGAACACGAAAAAGCATGGTATGTCTGAAATCACAAACTTGCATAAACTTGGCCTTTATCTCTACCAAGTGACCTAATTAACTAATTATAAAGTCGGTTCCACTCTCCCGGCCGATTACAATAACACTTGCGTACTCTACAAAATCAGGCAAAGCAGCACACAATTATCAAAACTAATGCCAAAGTTGGTGGTTTCAAATATCAGTACAAATATCAGCACCTTTTGCTAAAGCAATATTGGCCCTGTTGAAAAAAAGCTTCTTTTTTCCTATTTCTATTTCCATTTTTTATTTTTTTCTCCTGAAAACTAGAGGGATTGGATTGTAACACACGCTCAAATGAAAGTACTAGGTTCGTAAAACAGTTGGGGACCCTTCAATTTTATTCAAAGGAAGCTTTGGACGTGTCCTAAAATCATGTTGTAGGCGAGAAAACTACCGTTATCAATGTTTTTCAGTGTATCATCATGAGATCATTTTAAAAGAAAATGCATGAAAATTTTAAAAAAAATCATGGTCGGGGACTTTATAAATGGTCGGGTGGGGACGCTAACAATGTTTTTTAGTTTTACAACTTTTCATAGATTTATTCTATTTTGTTTGCATATTTGGTCATTTCAACAACATTTATGCAAGGGCAGTTGAGCTTCATAGCCAGTTTATTGAAAGACTGAGCCCTTAAATCACAATCAACATTAGATATGTTAAATAGTTGGGGAGAATAAAGAGGAACCATGCAATCAAGTGTATATATATTTGTGGGAAGAAAAGGGAAAGAAGTTTTAACTTTAAAGTAACCTATTAATAAAATAGAATGTTAACGGAATCAGTCATTTTCTATTTTAATAAATTGGAAAGAATCGTTTTCGACTTTAACAAAGGACTCTTCACTCTGAAGGAAACAAACAGCTTATTTAAAAAAACTTTCTTCAAAATATAATAATCTTCTAATTTCTTCTAATTCCTTAACAGAATGATAAATCGGATTTCCGCACAATCTTATAGTTAAATCCCCCTTGACAAATGCATAACTGAATATTTAACCGTCAACTGACCAAGGCAATACTGTGATGATCTTCTATAAGTGACGTAAACCATAGATGTAAACAACTTAAGGAAGCTCTAATATTTGTCTATATTTCACTACCCAGGTCTCCAATAACTCTAAATACGTCTCCATTAAAATTATTTACTCAATATTTTATTCCCGAAACACTCGAATTATTTTTTACGTTTTCCTTGAAAAAATAGAGATATCTGAACCAAACATAGTTTTTTGCTACTCGGCGTGAATTTACAGCCACTACGCAGCAAAGCCTTCTCATAGACTGGAAGCGGGACATTATCATAGCTCGCATCCGGTCATTATTGGCTAAAAGCTGGTCTGACGTCAGAAGGAAAGCTAATGACTCGCGACTCTGTGAACATTTCTAACACAAATGATTCAGCAACAAATAGAATCTGTAAGAGTGCGGAACAAAAGTCTAGGTTTATGAAAAGCTTTTGCCCTTCGGTGGTTGAACTACTGTTTATTTAGAAAGGTGATATACGGTTTTCAGAGGAGTTAAAATAGTTTCTTATTGATCATGAATTTATGCGTGAGTCTTAACGATCTAGAGGATTAACCTCAAATGTTTGGCTGGGAAACTGTCTCTTTGTTGTATTGGAAAGCAATTTTCAGCTTGGAGCTTCAAATTGGAGTTGTGACAAAGACGTTTCTTAAATTGAATGAAAAAAAGAATGCTGAATTTAAATTTTTACCAGTTGTTGGAAAAGCTAGATTGTTTAGCTAGATTGCATGTTCAGTGTTGCCACTTCAAATACATGTTTTACCAGTTCGATTAAGTATTCCACTTTTTTTTATTTTTCACCTAAAACATTTTTGTACAGTTGCTGTGTTTTTAAGCCTATTAAACACTATTTTCGTGACACTCCACACATAAGCGGATAAGATTCGTATTTGTAATAAGGCGTGAGAGTAACTGTTAATCCTTCTGTTGGCAATGCTTCTTTGAACTCATAGTCGTAACGGAGAATCTTATTATCAAAATACTTTTACTCATTTTTCTAGCAAATGTGTAGAGGTCCATAAACCATGTTCTGATCATGTTGATCTGGCGCTGTTCTCCGAGAGCTTTTTAGGGCGCGTTTACAGTACGGTAGCCGGGGCCTATCGCTGTATTGCAACCCATATACTTATTTATCCCTATATAGCTATCGCTATCTCGAACTCTCGCAACATTTCCTCGAGTGCTTACCCTGATTAAGATCATATTGTAGCTCCATTTACACATACAGATAGGAATTGTATTTAATCCACGCTCTGCAGTGTCCTAATGTTCCATTACGATTTGAAACTTATAAACTCAAATGCGGTATAAGCTTTAGTCAAAGGCGTTTGAAATTCTATTATGCAGATTTTTCACTTGTTGGTTTCACTTTCCTCTGTTATCTTGTCTCAAATTCTGAAAGAAAACGGACTACGAGTTATTCTACGTCAGAGCGTGGGTAGGCGAAATAATAAAATCGATCACGATTGTCAACTGGTAGAAGTTTCGAGCGTTCGCTATCTCTTCATCAAAGCTTAAAAAGATAGTAAATACGAAAATATAGATAAAAACAAGCAAACAAACTCTTTTTCATATTTATTTTAATTACATTTGTTAATTTGGGAAACTGGTTGAAAGTTCTCAAATATTCATTCTATTTATTTATTTATTTGTTTGTTTGTTTATTTATTTATTTATTTACTTATCCATTCATTTATTCATTTATTTATTCATTCATTCATTCATTTATTTATTTATTCATTTATTTATTTGTTTATTCATTTATTTATTTATTTAATTATTTATTTATTTATTTATTCATTCATCTATTTATTTATTTTTGCGTAAACTTGTTTAGGTTTGCTAAATTCTCTGAAATTAATCGACATAACAAGCTATACATTTCAATCAGTGCTAACCGTGCCATGATTTATCATTTGCCGGTTTCGAGTTTATGCTACTGGTAATGCTTAATGAATCAATTTGAAACTGTACAGACAGCTATAATGTCGCTGCAATATAAGGCAATCTCTTAAGCAAACAAGCACCTGATCATGAGTAGGATATACCTAAAATAAGTGAAGTTTCTACCGACTGATTGGTTTCGGTTCCATTAAAACCTTAAACCAACGGTTGACGATTTTTGGAGGAGCCACCCTCTATGCGAGCACAGTAACTGAACAAACGTTTGTGGGCTTATAAAAACCGGTAAATAAAAACGTTTTCGAACAAGCAGATGATACTGATCTAAAAAATTAATATTAACATGCAATGATAAAAAGCATATTTGAAATTACTGTTGCATTATAGCTTCAAAACTTTCATTTAGGAACGTTAAATAAAGAGGGGGTTATACCTGGGCATTAACAACCGGATTGCATTACATGGGTCTATATATGGAGAGTGGACCTTATATCTGGGAGGAGCATTGTAGCAGTAATACTGACTTTGTTACAGACAAATGGGCTAACTGAGATATTTCGAGGAGGGGAGGGAGGAGGATTTTAAAGTGGTATCTTACGAGTTAAAGAGATTTTAACACGAAAACATTAAATGCATACCACTTCATTATATAAAACCACTGTGTGATCGGTTCCTTTATGACATGGGCAAGTCAACATAATTTTCGGTAAGTTTTATCAAATGTTCGGAAACCTTCTGTAACTGTCGAAACGGTTTTTCCAAAACTTTTTACTACTTTCCAAGTTTTGTTAATCGTGAAACGTTTAGGCCTAAGTTTTGTTGGAGAAACACCAAAGTTTATGGGTGTCTGTGTGTGTGTGAGGGAGGGTCAAGGTTACAAGTAAAAGCTGGCCAGTTGGTATATGCAAGCAGTTTTGACCTTGCTATTAAATTACTTTCCATAACAACAAGTCTTTTAAATTGAGATCTGTTGCTATGGCAGCAGTCACTGAACAATATGTCCGTTAATAGCCACACGAAGCCAACCAAAAAGATAAAAATTCAGTGAGAAGTGATTTATAATTAATGATAAATATTAATAATATAATACGCGAACTATCTCGGAACGTTTGAGGTCAAAGCTTTTTCACAGGATCTTTCGATTCGAAAGACAGATATGGAAGTCTGGCGACGGGCACCATAAGCAGTACTAAAACCTAACCACTCGACTTCCGTTTACTGTCATTTGGTGTCGTTAAATTCTTGGCTAGGTCTTGATACTGCTTATCCAGGGGTTGCTTATGCTTTGCTGGCGCCCATTGTGGCACGAGATCCTTTGAAGTTCAGACGGGTTGAATTAAAGTGGTTAATTCACAGGCTGCGAATTTAATCCTGGCTGGGTTGTATTTAAAACCATCTTGATTTTGAATTAAGTAATAATGTTGAAAGTTGGCTCAAGCAAGTTGCCAGAAATGACACTTATCGGATTGACAAAACCAGATGAACTTATTATTTTGGTAAACTGATTTCCTTTAATGTTTCTATATTCTAAAACCAAGGATAGTCGTCACATCATGAACATGGCTGTGCAGTGCAGTCGAACTAAAAAATGCAAGAAAAAACTATTTAAGCCTTACAAGACTGCTGCGTCTATAGACTGTGATATGAACACGACAAAGTACGAGAGACGTATACAAAGGGACACGAGTCTTTTAAAACAGATAAATTGAAATGAGTCGGTATTTGTGATAGAAACCAGTTTTGCCATCCATTAGCCAATCACAGCGTCCGATATGATTGTCCTATTTCATAATAGGTAGAAAATACAAGTAGTTTGAAAGTTTAATTTTAAATAATCTAAAACGCTCTATGTGCGAACGGCTCCTGATTCATATTTGCTGTTATGAGGAAAATTTTAACCAACAAAGGGCTATAATTAAGAAACTAGTGCGACGGCAAAATTCGAATAATTTTGGGCTTGGCGTTTTGAGCCACCACACAGTGATAATCTTTACAGCTAAACATATAAATACTGGCTGAAGTGTTCAGTTTAGTTTAGTAATTTCGGAGCTTTGCTAGGGTAACAAAATTATATACTAGAAGTTTCTTAGAGAAAGTGAAGTGCCGCGAGCAAGAATTCACAGAAACAAACGTCACAAAGTCAGTTTCAAAGTGCATGTTTCATTCGAGTTCCTGACTTTAACAATTGCAACTTATTTTCTTCGTCCCTTAGCTTTGCATAAACACGCCGCTAATGTCGCTCCTTCGCTGATCACGGGGCCTGATCACGCGCTCCTCAGCTGCTGACAATAGGTATCTCCACTGAC
>JAOBYE010666405.1:1443-3943 GCA_025403585.1 Parazoanthus swiftii
TGCTACAGAGTTCTGAGTTGCTCAAAAGTTTGGCTTAAGCTGGAAATATTTTAGTGCACATTCAAGTGCTTGTGCTTGCAAAAAACGAAATCTTCGTGGGACAACCAAGAGTAGTAGCTTAGTCGTCCTTTGGCTGATTAGAACCAACCGATTGATATATGTTACAAATTGATTTGGTTTGACCTTACTTCTAGTTAAAAATTTAAATGGTAAAAAGTATAAAACACGCTGAAACACCTATTACAGCTGTTTGAGTCACTTTTATTCCGGATGACCTCAACTTTTGAGTGACTAAAAATAAATCTTGGTTGCCCCATGTTTGAAAAGAAATTTTCCTTAAAATCGAGCCCCGCTAAAGGCCATTCCGTATCCCAAGACTTGGTATCACTGCAACTATGATGAGGTCAGTTGAATATTGCATTTGGTATTTAGGGCTGATATTTGACTGTTTGTCTGCTGTAGACTGCCAGTGCATATTCAGCTGGACAAAGTATGACGACATCCATGGAGACAACAGAGAGTATTGCCGCTGCTCTGGTATCCATGGCAGCGTCACCAGTCATTCAGAGGCCAACAGTTAGTAACCCTGGTAGGTTGTCGTTTGAGATACTTCAGAACATGCAGGGTTCATACAGGTCATAGAGATTTTGTTAAGACATCCATGGGATTTCACTTATTTTCTGGGCCAATAAAATTATGGAACTTTGATTTGTATCACAGAAAGTTAATGAAAATGAAAGTAACTCTATAAAAGCACCATTTAGTATACTTCATAAGTAAGAAAAAGTGAAAGACTTGTTCACCATTAATCAAGAACTTTAGTAAATTATGCATTGTAAATAATTTATGATAATTATAATTTAAAATATTGATATAATTTGATGGTCACAAATTTTTCAGCCTTTGTTTTTGTCCTTCATAAATAAAGCTGCTTTAACAATAATAATAATAATAATAATAATAATAATAATAATAATAATAATAATAATAATAGTAAATTATTTCATGTAATAATAATAGTAACAATAATAATAATAATAATAATAATAATAATTTTTATTATCGTTGTTGTTACTAAATTAATTACCGGGTACCAATTTCTTTTTGTCAGTACAATCATGTGCAGTAAATGACTGTAAAGTTATTCCGTTTGGGCATGTTAGACAAACTCACAGATCTGAAATCAGCCTACTGGATTTTTTTTTGTAGCAGCAATGATTTTTGTGTTTAAAACATCCATTTTTTCTGCCAGTCTGACACAAGTATATTATGTTACATGTAGCGTCATTACCCAGGGTATCTGTTGCTATGGCAACATCTTCGCAAGAGTCAGCAAACGAAAGAGCTCCTGAGGCTACCCCTGTAAGTATTACAGCGTCAGTGACTAGCTGCAATCCTGAACAATATTGCTGATACAGATTTAAGAATCACATAGTTACTTTAGAAATCAATGATATTCATATCCTTACCCCCCCCCTCCCATTCCTTCCAGATGATTAACATTGAAACAACATCAGGGCTTTCATTGATCAACTGAATCAATGAATTGTAAATATTGTAGAATTGTAATCGATCACAGGTAACTATCTGATGAGGGCTGTAGTGTCTGTCGAAAGCTTATGATAAGTTCCACGATATCCAGAGAAAAATATTGACTTTACGATTCGTTATCATCCTGGATAGATGAGTTTGCACAATTCAACTTAATTAACATTGAGGTTTCCATATGCAGCTAATTATTTTGTTAGTTTTGCTTAAGTTAGTTCATGGATGTCAGAATCTCGAACACGCCAGAAAACAATTTAAGCTGTTCCTAATATTTTGTTCAAGATTGTAACAAGAACTTCTGAAAGTTGCCTTTTCCCGAAAATGTACCCAACAGCCTGCTTTGATGATTACAACCTGGCCTTTTGCAAGGCTAAAACCAACCTTCCTCAACCCCCTGAAATTTTCTTTTGTTACATCACCTTTGTGAATTCAGTTCATATAACTAAAAGTTTTAAATTCTATAAAATTTCCTAATTTCTATTGTTTTGCGCTTCAGAAACATTTGTTTTAGGCACTATGAAGAACTGTATTAGTTAACTAATTAATTAATAAATCTATTTATTTATCTTGTTATTATTGTTATACTTATGTAAGCCAGTACACATGCGAAATCACATTCATCCGTTCATGTCTACGCTTTGTTAAATTGAATGATATTCACCATAAGTTCTGAGAGTAGGTACTGAAGGAGAAGGACCCCGAATCGCGTTGTATCAGGGTTTTGTTTCTGTACATGTGAAGCAAAGTTGATTGCGTTGTTCATTCTCCTGCTAAGTGATCTTCTGTATTTTGTTGCTTCAGACTCCACCCAAACCCATTCGACCTGTTGGCAGTAATGACAGGGAACAGTACAAGGTTTGCACAAATTATTGGAGTTTGTCTCAAGGATAGGCAAATATACCTCTTCTTAGCCGAGTGCGAGGTCCGTGCGGCAAGTTATGGACCAAGTTTT
>JAOBYE010666405.1:8943-11771 GCA_025403585.1 Parazoanthus swiftii
TCAGTTTTATCTCTGTTTGGTGTTCAGTGGTGTGGGATGAAGTACTTCATTTACTCGAAATAAATCTGCCTGTAGAGTTTTTACAAACTTTAGCAGCAGTATCCAAGGACTTTAAGTAGCTGGTACGCCAAATGCTCGGACAATATCTTCTGAAAACCAACTTTCTGTTTTTCTTTTTCTTTTTGTTTCAGTATCTCCCATTTCCTTTTCTTGTTTTTTGTTTGAGGGAAGCGCAGTGAGTGAACCATTGTTAAACCATTACTCATCTAAACTCATTCCTGCAGGTCTGCCTAACGATGATACTGTTCCCCAAGGGAGGGAAGAGGAGGGAAGGGGAAGGGAGGGTGTGAAACCATTACTCATTTCCTGGAATTCTTCCTGTGGCTCTGTCGAAATTTAATAGGATACCGTCCCCAGGGGAGGAGAGGAACCGTTACTCACCTCCTGGACTTGCCAACTTTTCCTGATACTATCCGTTGGGTGAAAAACCAGTTTACTCGCGTTCTGAATTTACCCCGTGTATCTATCCGATACTGCCCCCCCCTCCTCAGGGTTAAGAAACCATTAAGAGGTGCAGTACGTACATAACACCCATACCCGTCCCGCACTTGTTTCCTGACAGTCCCAGTGGCAGCCTTACGTGAACTCAGCCAGCACACGTCCATCCTGACCGACCCCTCCAAGGTCGCTGAGGAAGCCCAGAAGGCCGCTGTCGAGCACCCGACGAACGTATCAGGAATCGAAGCTCTGTTCGACAGTGGAGAGTGCAGCTCCGAGGTGTCGGCCGGCACGGAGTTTAGCACAAGGTTACGGTGACATACGATGCGATTGTGACTTGTTTTGTGGTCCCCTGAAGACATGTACAGCTCTGTCGATACCGTTACAGTCAGTAGAAGTCACGTGAGAACCGAAACTAGAACATGACTGCTGTTAATCGCAAAATTACAGACGACAAGTTCGGGAATTTGAATCAATACACAGCCCGTTGTTGCGCGACATTGAGAAAGACAACAATATCCTGTGGTTGTTTTGTCTTTCGTGACAGTTTTTATTCCGAATGTTTTGGAAGCAGTTTTAGTTATTTCTGAGATTGCAATGACCGTATAGACTTCGTTAACTTAAATGTTTCAAAGATTTACCAAATACTTCCGTCTTCGACACGACCATAAAACTGAACTACAACGGAAATATCTTCTGAGTGGGGTTCTCACGTCACTTCTGTTCTTTGGTTCAGTTTGCGTAAAAAACAGCGTTTTAGAAATCTTGAAAGCTTTGTCTCGATTAAAGAGTGGAAGTGTTTGGTGTTACTTGTTGTTTAGAATGTCGCAGCGTTGGAACAGTTGAAGAAACCCGCAACTTGACCAATCATTTTAGCAGGGTTGCCACGGTCCTTGAAAATCCTGGAAAGTCCTGGAATTTTGCAAAAAAAAATTCCAGGCCCTGGAAAGTCCTTGAATTTGGGTTGTGGTCCTTGAAAATCCTGGAACTTACCCTAACTGCAAAAACAATTATCAAAATGAGCTGTTTGTCATAACCGGACGTAATACCTTTGATGTAACAATGTTTGAAAACATAAACGGAGGCTCGAGTTTTCCCAAGAAGCAATTCTTGTAAAGCTCATTGCTGAATTAAAACACACAATAATACAGCTCTTTAAAATAGTACGTATTATTTGCTCAAAAAGGTCCTGGAAAAGTCCTTGAATTTCACATCCAGTTAACAGTGGCAACCCTGTTTTATATCGCTTGAAGAATAGAAGTGTTTGGTGTTACTTGTTGCATAGAATGTCAGTGTTGGTGCAGTTGAAAAACCATAACATGACCAATCATTTTGTCGCTTGAAGGGCAGAGGTGTGCAGTTTTGTTTTTGTTTCTTATAATGCTATAACGTTTAGACCGTAATGGTTGACGAAAACCAGTAACACGGCCATTCATTTTGTAACTCTTGAAGAAATGAAATGTCAGTTTGACTCTACTTGTTCTTTAAAGTGTTACAATGTTTGAAATCCAAAACACGACAGTTCATTTTGTTGCGCTTAAAGAGAGAAATGATTGGTGTTACTCATTTCGTAAAATGTTCCAAGATTTGAACCAGGTAATTCATTAGACCACATGACAAGACCAACCATTTCGTATCGTTTGAAGAGTAGGAAGTATATATTGGTACCGTTGCTTGTTTCTTAAGATTTCGTACTGAACTTTTGAACCAGTTGATGATGACCATCCATTTTGCATCAAGTATTTGTTTAGTTATATAGCAAGTGAGATATCACCAAGACGATGATCTTCGTAAGCGTTTTAGAAGGTAGCTTCAATATTTGATAACAAAACAGATTTCTCTTACAATAGTGCTGGAGAAGAAAGAAGTTATATTTAAGATATATATATAGTGTTACCAGACCAGAAGAAAACACGTTTAAAACTTGTTTAAAAGCCTTTATACCATGGAGAAAACCTTTAAGTATTTAATTATGCTTCTCCAAGTGCTAAAAGTGTCGTTGTATGGCATTGAGATGTGAATAGCAATGGGTAAATTCGCAGTTAAGAATATACCACGTTTCTACTGAGAAATTTAATATAATGCTCGGCTACTAACTCATTGTTGCAGGAAAGTGAGAATTAGGTTTAGCATAAGTCTGGTTCACACTTGTGAGATGGGAACAAGCATAAACATAGGCATTAGCATAAGCACAAGGACGTTACTAAAAACTAAAACCGGGAACGGGGAACGGTCAGTATGATTCGGGAAACGGTCAATATGAGTCGGAGAACGGTCAATATGAGTCGGGGAACGGTCAATATGAGTTGGGGAACGGTCAATATGAGTCG